>BMAO01032937.1:0-24905 GCA_019973975.1 Trichonephila clavata
TTGCATCCAACGAGAGCTTGAGTTGACTAAATTCATGCTTCAAGAATTCGGTAGCGGGACACACCGCTAGATGGCGCCACCAATGAAATGAATCTTGCAATTGAGTATTTGCGTGTCTGCAATGGCTTAGCTGCCAAACTGCATTTGATGAAATGAAAACATCATCGAATTTTTATTTGTAAAAATCTTCTTCAGAAGGTTGTTTTAAATTTCTAATGGGCTGCGGATTAGTGTTTTACCATTGCAGACCTAGTACATTCCCGAGAAGCTGGTATGTCTTTTTAGTGCGGCACCATACAGGCGGATGCCAATTACCGCGGGTAATTTTAACGCCCAGTTTTCTCCCTAGAGGGAGGCACCTGAGCTCTGACGATGTGAACCTGTACTTAGATTTAATTTTTTCGAGAGCACCCACTCTAGGGATCTTTCACATGCTGTCGATTTTCTGCACCATGCAAATCCACCGCCTTGGGCCGGGGTCGAACCCTGCAACCTTGGGTGCAGAAAGCCAGCGACAAGCCAACCTCGCCACCCAGTCGGCCCTCTTCAAAACGTAAAAAAAAAAAAAAAAAAAAAAAAGGAATGTTACATTGAAACTCCATTGGCTTGGGATTTTATTTATTAATGTTATGCTTTTAACCAGAGTTTCACGAAAAGATTTCGGAAGATTTCGAAATTGGATTTACAGACAATCAAAAGATTTTGTATTCTTGGAAAAACGAGTTATTTTTGCCTTTCTTTCATTAGGAAGTATTTCCAATTAATTATAGTAGAATTAGATATATTTATCGTCAAGAATATAAAATTGCAGTTCTATGCTCTTTTTCAAGCTGGGTAGTAGAAACTTTTACACTGACTTATCTTTAAGAATTAAAGCCTCATTAAAGATTTGCACTTATGTAAATATGACAGAGTGGTCCGAGAGGTTGTCATTGCGAGTTTAGGGACCAGTGATGTTCAAATAATGACACTTATTCAATTTCTGATTTTCCACAGAAGAACCGCTTTGCAGTATAATGGAGGTGTAGTACATTAATGAAATTTTCATTTTGTGATTAAATGCATAACTCATTGTTTAATGCTGTGATTTAATGAAGAGTTTAACTTTAATTGGATTTTATTCATACATTATTAACACTGCGCCTGGCGCATTACGTCGATCGCGACCGGTGGACCGCCAAGACAAAAAATTTGGAGTGACCTCCTGAAGATAAGCCTTTAGTAATTGTATAGGGAAATATTTTCAAGTTTGGCTGACAGTACGTAGACTAAGTCTTCTACTGACTATAATTAGGAGAACTAACATTATAGATGGAAATATTTTACTTTTTAATGTACATTGTGTGTGAATTATTTTTGTTAATGAATACATCATTATATGTTTGTGGCTATTATTATGTTTGTATTTTGCTTTTTGCTTTAAACGCGGTTTCAAAAAATTCAATTTTTCATTTTATTTACGTAGATAAGTACATATTCCGTATTTCTTATTGAGTTATAATAAATATTACTGACTTTTTCCTTACCTCAACACACCTACGACCTTGGTCAGTGGGGGCACTCGTGAATTTTTCAGATGGTCCAGGATCGCATATCTACCATTCTCATATCCTACCTCAATATACATCCAATATATTTTTTTTCATTTTGTAGATTGTCGAGATCAAAGAAAAGCAAGAAATAAATTGTTGAATAAATAATTAGCATTAATTAATAAATATATCAATAACACAAATACTTAATTAAATTTTACGTACTATGTACATGGGATTATAATCGATCGAAAAAAAAAGGGCTATGGAGGAGGGTTTGGAACCATGACCCTTGTGTATGGGTCACTCATACTGGGTGGACCGCAATACCTTGAAAAAATTCGAAGTAGAATGTAACCTGGAAAAGTCTGCTCACATCCGACTTACACGAATCAAGTCTATGTTGTATTTACCTTCCCTCTGTAGATAGAATCATTAAAAATGTCTGTTTAGTAATAAAATAATCAACATTAGCATTTATATAACATTAAACATACTCGCAATAAATTTACAAAAAAAAAGATATAAGCTTATTTTCAAAATTCCAAAGGTAAACAATGATCTACATAATAGCAAATTTGTAATTATTATCATGTATATATTCGTTTTATTCCCAATTATTCTTAAGCCTGTATTTTCCAAGCTTCGTTAAAATACAATTAAAATAGAAGATATTAGTTATAGCCTCTCTCTAATTAAAAATATTTTTTATGCTTAAAATGCATGTTTAATATAAGCAGATGGCATTTTAAAAGCATACTTTTTTTTTAAGAAATCGTTTTCCATTTAGAATCTTTTTAATTTATTAAAAAAAATATTTAATGAAAGCTTTATCAAACAAATGCACTACTTAGCACTATTTTATTTTAATGTAGAAATATATGTTTACATTAAAAACAGAAATGCTTAAATAAACTTATATTTTAAAATTAATTAAACAAGAAATTTATTACAAAGGAATGCGCTTTTTTTATTTATTTAAACATCGTTGAAAAAATACAATTTTTTCCAATGAAAAAAAATTCAAAAAGTGAATAAATGCTTAAAAGGTTCCAAGTAAAAATAATTTTTTTTTAAAAATCTTAGGAGAATCCTAAAATAAAGGGAATTGCATGAAGTAAAATTTTATTTAACATGGAGCGATTTACGAGTCACCGTGGGGGTAGCTAAGTAGTCATCACTGCTAAGAAGTGGCTGCATTATCGAATTCTGGTGCCACTGAAGATCTGCCGGGTAGAGGGGTTAATGCATGTTAAATTTATGGAGGCTTAAAGTCCTCCCGTTGGCGTAGTGTGGAAGTTTGGAGAGTGAGAGGCTAGCTCAAATGTCATTGTCGTTACTCAACTGTGGTTGAAAATTACGAACTCAAATAACCCAGGCGAAGCTTCGGAGCCAGACGTTAATAAAAATTCTAATTAGATATTCGAATTTTATTTAATATTATTTCTTAAATTTTATTGGTAGTAATATTAAACACAGTGCTTAATTTTCACCAGGGGTGCAGTTAATATGAGGGAAAAAAGATGAATCTTGTTTTTCATTTTTATATTATTAAGGGGAAAAAAACATGAGTAATTTTTAAGTATAAGCTTTTAACTGCTTAAATAAATGTCGAAAGAAAGGTGAGGCTAAATATGTTACTGAGTGAATAGATGCTAATTATGTTAATGAATTAAAAGTGTCTCTAAGAAGATAAATATTTCTAGACAAGTTATTTATGATCTGACAACAGAGACTTTAAATTTTTAATTAAAGCCTTTTATAATTTTACTTTATTTTAAATTTAACGTTTTTTCAATCTTAAATTTAAACAAAAGTTTTTTAAGCTTATATTGAATACTTCGTCTTTTGTCTGTTTGCATTTTTTTTTTTGTGATTCTTTTGTATTCTTCATATTACTAGCAATATATAGAAGAAACGAAATATTTTTTATAGATTATAATAGAATTTATAGTTTTCTTACTAGTCGTCGTTTTGAAATATAGTGTATTAGAACATAAATTGTTTTGCCCCAATATATAATGCGAATTGAATGCTATAAAGTTATTCTAAAGAAAATATATTTTAAAATTTAGAATACACATTTATTTTTCTTTATTTGAATAAAAATAATTGGGGATGTAAATAAAGGAACAATTTTCTAATTTCTTTTAATGAAACACATTATCCTATAAAAGTTTAGTAAAAGTTGCAGAATTTCATTAGTGTTAATTAAGGTTGATGTTTATGGAACTACATTAGTACCTATACTGTTACGCGATACAGCTTTTAGCGACTACTTGATTAGTTTTCTAATCTCTAAGTTAGAAAGAGCATGAACTTATACGAGTAGGTTGTGCTTACCTTCTCACTCTTCTTTCCAACTAATTACTTTGTGAAACTAGTTCTATTTTTATGTTGCATTTTACTTTGGGATAGTAAAGGTTATTAAATTTAAAGTGCTATGTGAATCATAAATGAGCATTTCAACTACATCAGGGGCGGGCAGCTCGTTTTGGGTTGAGGGCCACATTGGGAAAGCGATGGATACCGGAGGGTTTCACCTCTCTTTTTAAAATGATTGTATTCATTATAAAAAATAATAAATAAAAGTTAAATAAGGCAATGGTTGTTTTATTCAATTTATTTAGTGTACTAATTTCATAGTATCTATAGCTGCAAGCACATGTAATTTTAGAATCAGTTTAATGAGACAAATGTACTACATTTTTTTTTAAAATTAGGAGTGATATTATTTGTGTGGAAATTTTCATCACTGCTCGCAAGTTTATTCTGCCAGCTTGCATCTATATTTACTCTTGTTGATCTTCATTCAAGAAAAACTTGTGACGAATCTATACGCGTCTATGACTAACCCCTTGGGGACTTTTCTGGGGCAATAATTTTACCAACTAACTTTTACCGAAGGAAGAAAGCGTGATTATGCAAATTAAGTATATTATATAAATTCTGTATTCCGAGTATTGAGAGTTAGTTGATGAGTGGAGGATCGTAAATTTGTTAAGTGCAAATCTGAGTTTATCAATTGAAGATTTCTAAGAGAGGATCTTTTGACGGTAATTAAATCCGGATAAGGATCGCATTCAAGGCCTCAACTGGAGGACTCGACTTTATAAAAGTACAGGTATCGTGATCCTTGTTTAAATAGAAGTTTATCTTATTACTGCGTGACGTAGTTTATATTGAGCTTGTATAAGTTATCGTGGAATCAGTTGAGGGTCTGTAATATTATCCCCAGGCTAATGAGTCTCACCTTTGCGCTCTACAAACTGATCAAATTTCTTAATTGGATTATTATTGTGCTTGCTTGATATTTTGGTGACAATAAAATAATTAGAGGGAATCATGTCGACTGATTATTCAGTCCTTCCCACACATCTAGCCGGGTCCGAGGGTAGACAAGGGGGATCAGGGGGAAGCAGGAATCGACAAGCATTACAAACTTTACTCACAAATGTATGTCGACTAAAATATAAAGAACAATATCCCCTTAAATTCCTCCATAATAGGAATTTTTAATCTGATAAAGGTTAGTAAAATCAATTGGCATAACATAAAATACTTTTTTTCACACTGTGATCTTATTACAAGTCAATAAGTTCAAGATGTAGCTTAAGGTGCTGTACCAATATTAGCTGTGATGGTATAACGGAGCAAATTGAATTTAGGCTCAAATTTCTTACAATTTTGAAATCTTCTTGTCGTCCTCTTCGTCTTCCAAACACTACAGATGTTTTCTTGTAGAAACACTTTTCAGGTATCTTGTTTTTCTAATAAAGGAATAAAGAAATTCTGTTGTTCTTATAGCGAAAAATACAAGAAAAATCTTTGATCACGCACGGGAAATAAATCTCGATTCAAAGCGAATTTTCTGACTCTGTTGGCGGGAAGCTATTTGCTCACCCCTAAGCTGCAGCGTAGTATTGATGTTTTCTGTTAAACAAAGTACTTTAGAATGCATTAAAAATAAATTATAAATTATAGTATAAAGAAATTTAAAAACACCCTTTTATAATTAATCGAACTAAATTTTAACCTAAATTTTTAGTCGCCAAATCTGGATATGAGATCCGAAATTAGTCGGCAGATGCGAGATGGGATCTGAAAAAGGGTTATCGTTAATTCTAATTATCCTGATCAGGAATGGAACAAAATTATTAAATTATTGTATTGTCATCGGTGAGCAAAATTTCGAATTCATTTGACCTTTTAAAGTGGGTAAAAATTGAGTTCAAAGATTCCGTTACATACAAGTGAAGCTTATAAAAGGGTGTTAATAAACAAAAATATTTGCCTCTCCAATGAGTTTTGTCTTTATAACCAATTCAATTAAGTTTTTTTCTTTAAAATTATTTTGAAATTGGATGTATCGTTAAAAAAATAAAAATTGCGTTTTATCATAATATAAAATATGAGCAAAAAATCATAATTGCTTCTTTTTCTGCTATGAATTTCATCAGAAAAACTATTTAATTACCAGGATTTTTTAACCAACGGCCCAAGAATTTTCTAACAAAGACAAAAAAAAAATGCCTAAATGACATGGTTAAATTAATTGAAAACGCTCTAAAATAACAATTTATGGAATGAGTGAATATTAACGACCCACTGTTCAGCTACACGAGGGCTTTTGGGGACGGTCCGCGTAATTTTGAACCATGGTCAAGTGACGCGGACGACACCTGAGCTGGCACAATCCTCTCCTAACTACCACACCACACCAACGGGAGGACGTTTGAGCTCTCGATAGATTTAACGTGCATCGCTCCCCTACACGGCGGGTCTTCAGTGGTACTGGGATCGAACTCATGAAATGCTAGCCACGATCCGATACCTAGACCACTCGGCTACCGCGGCACACAATTTATGGAAAGTAAAATTTCAAATAAAAATAATAATTATATATTAAGCTATTAACACCCTGAATCTTTCTGTAAATAAAAAAAAAAACTCTTGTATATATCCGTGAAAACTTAATATTTTAGAGGGAAAATTAATTACAATTCCATTGCAAGGAGTTAAATTTCTATAAAAAACAAATCCATACACATAATTCAAAGCGCTGTCTAGAAGCAACTGAGTGATGCTGACTGCTGTGCCGTAAGGCCTGGGTTCGTATCTCGGACAAGAAATGGGTGTTTGTTATGTAAAGTGCCTTTGTGGCTTGGGAGTACTATAAATAGTCGTCGAGCCGCTAGTCCTCTTATGAGGTTGGTGGAAGAGGAAGAGAGGTGGGAGTCTTCTGACCGGTCCCAGGATGTTCTCCCTGAAAATTGGGGTGGAACTGAGCCAAAACGTACTGTCACCTGCATGGTGCTCAAGACTACGGCTAATGACAGGTGTACAATCTAGCCCTTTTCCATAATGAATTTCGTGGGCCTTGGTCTGGCACATGCCGATCATGTGCCGTTAGTAACAAAAACAAACAAAAAATTGAAATATTTAAAACATCCTAAGAAAATAACATAAATAGATTAATTAATTCGAATATTTTATTGGTAGAAGCTTTTTAAGGTTACACTAGTTCTTTGTTAATTTGCTGATTCACAAGTTTATCATGTAAATAATTTTTAAATGAACCGAATAGATCTTGAACTTGAAAATTAAAGATAAAATCAACTAACTGGCTGACGGCAGTGTGGCTTGCCCTCAGTATGCAAAGCCATGAGTTTTTCTGGATGGCTTTTTGAAGCTTATCACGTGGTATGACAAATATCTCAATGTACTTGGTACTTAAGTGGAAAAATAAATCTTTAATGTCTCATTCCATGTTTTGACTTTCATACAAAACTCTGACCACAGTCGACCTGTCCATTGAAACATAATGTATTAAAAATATTTCATAAGACTAATTAAATAAAAATTATTTCATGTAGAAACTAATGGAATATAACACCAATCAGAAAAATAAATAAATTAAATTGAAAACTATATTATGTCAACATGAGTTTTAGTGCATCAGAAATGAGTAAGTCTTACAAAATCTGAAAAACACTTTTTATGTATAACAATTAATGATTACAGTTTCTTTGTAGTAATTTTATTGTTAAATTAATGATGAATTTCTTTTCTGTTGCTATTAAAATATATCGAATTTTATAGTTTGTTTATATTTCATGTTTTGAATTTTATCACAGACGTGTAGTCAATAGAAAATAATAAAAAAAGAAAGTTATCAAATTTTATTTTAAAGTAGCACTTTTTACTTACTGATATACCTAACAGAAATCTTGAATAATTTGTAATACCTAATATTCATAACATTTTACAAACAGCTTCTCTTGATTTTATTGATAACAAATGTTTACGCACAAGTTATCTTCTTTAAGCGCAAACAAACGGTTTTACTAATCTTAAATCAATAAAAACTTTGAACATGAGTAACTTTGTATAAGAAACTGTATATATTATTTTTTTGAAGAAATATTCCCTTTAAAACTGTTTATTAATATATTCTACAAAAACTTCAAAGATAAGTGGTGCTTTAAAATACACTCCTGTTTTTAATAATTAAACGATTGATGATAATCCACAAATGAAAATTGAATCCAATTTTCCAGTTTTCAAAGACCCCAAAACAATTTAAAACAACCTTCAAGTTAAAGGTTCTTTTGATCTTTCTCGCTTTAAATACCTGTTTAAGGGATTCAAGTCACGGCAGAAATTGATTTTACTCTTTGTTGTCAAATATCATTTTAATCATATCAGGACAGGGACAATGCCATAAATAGCAGTAAAACCTTTTCAGTTAAACAACTTTAGTTTCAATTAGAAAATTTAATTTTCTTTTTTCTTCTTTTAATAATTTATTACGAATTCAAAAGGAAAATATAAACTCGAGATTAGCAAAAAAGACCCAAAGGAAGTTGTGGTGAAATTCATAAGGATATTTATTAAATATTTGAATAAAAAGAACGGGGAAACAATTTGTTACGGAAAAAGAATATAAAATTTTTTCTCTCTGTCTTCCATATTATTTTTATTTCTGATGCAAATAATCAAAATATTTTCTTTGATTGGATGCAGTATATATTTTCAACGGAATCAAATCTGGGGTCGGTTGAGGGAAACATTTCATATCTGGTTGTAAAGGAGTGACCCAAGAAACCTTTCTATGCAAGTTCCACATTTTATTGACGAACACACTCATACAGCAAAAAGCAGTCATATAAGCACACGCGGAGAAATGACAATGGACAAAAGTGCTTTTTGGTCTCATTCTGGAGATCCAAGCTTTTATACCATTTCCTACCGGAAGCTTCTAGAATCTTCCTTAATCATGATTTCCGGAATTAAATACGCTGATTAGTCAGATTCAGTAGGTGGTGCAATATTGCATTCTCTCACTATGAAATGTGTCGATGAGGTTATTTTTGAGGAGATACAGTTGCGTTAAATTGATATTACCCGTTTGGTGCGTAAATAAAAAGAATAAATCATAACACGAATTCTTGGAGGGCTCAAGACTCCATCATAAGTCATAAAAAGTCCCTTGAAAGAACATAAACACACACACACACACACACACCACACACACACACACACACACACGCACGCACAACACACACACACACACACACACACACACACACACTATATAAAATTTTAGTTTATACACCTATACAGTACCAAAAAGGATCAAGCCTGCAATAAAATCTTCAAAGGAAATACTATTAAGAATTCTAAATTTTACGAAATTTAGATGGCCATCCTTCAATTTTTTCCCATCAAGCTCAAATTTGTTCTAAAAAAAAACGAAAAAGAATATAACCTTTTGTCGTTCTTTTAATCATAAAATTTATGTGTTTTTAGTTTGAGAGAAATAACAAAAGCAAGTCAATCCATAAAGTAAATATAATGAGTTAAATACAATAAGAAAAAATTTTACAGTTTTTCTTTGATCTCATCCCGAATCCGGACTTTTTTAAAAATCTGCCTGCAGTAGTTATACAACAGAATTGCAATATTTAACACTTGTGATCTCAAATAATTTTTCCTATAACGTAACTCTGTTATAATTATTCCTGACTATTTAGAGAGAATTTTTAGGGGAAAAGCCAGAAAACACACAGTTCTTTTTAGTTTCGGGATGTTTTACTTAAATTCTAAAAACAAACGTTGGTTTTTTTTAATTAAAAAAGTAATACTATTAATTATATCAGTTGGAGTCAATTTCTTTCACAAAATACGAGTAACAATTTAACACTTGACGAAAGTTTTGGCAAAACAATCTTAAAACCAGAATACTATTTTTCCAAGGTAAAAATAGTAATGAACTCTAGTTTCTCTCAAAATATCTACTATTTAAAGTTGTCATCATATATAGGTACTAACTGAGTTCAGTCTTGAAACCCATGAAAAATTTGTACAAAAATAGCTTATGGCTCCCAAATCTTCCCGTTTTGTTGATGAGTAACTAGCCAATTTTGCGACGCTTTTTCAAAATGGAAGAAATCTTTAAAAAAGTTAGTGAACAAAATGCGTTAATAACATTTAAAGTTACTTAAAAATGTTTCGACACTACTTCCGGGCTTAAACATGACTTTGCGTTAATCGAAGAGCATTTCTAATCGCAGAGTTTCCCTAAAAAGAAGTCTACATATCATATAAGGCTGGTTATTAATTAGTTAATCATATATGAGGGCAGTTTGTGTATTAATTCAAAGTAAACTTATTTTATTTTGAAGAGATTCAAAGTAAAATAATTTATAGAGATTATTTCCCTTTGAAGAGATTTTTCTTTTGTAGAGATTTATTTTTATCTCTACTCAATACAATGCAAATTAAAATAATTCTGACAATGCCTTATGGATTAATGAATGAATATTTACGTCGCACTATTCAGCTACTCGAGGGATTTTGGCAACGGACTCGTAATTTTGAACCATGGTCAAGTGATGAGGGTAACACCTGAGCTGGCACCCCTCTCTCTTAACTTCCACACCACACTAATAGAAGAAAGTTTGAGCTTCTACGGATTTAACGCGTTCATCGCTCTCTACACGCCGGGTCTTCAGCGGTACTAGGCTCGACTCAGTTTGCATTGCTTGCTGGCTTGTTAGTTAATGCAGCACTTAGAATCAAAACGACCGTCGGACTTCGTAATTTCGAAGCAGGGTCGAGTGACGAGGATTACACCTGACCTGACACACTCACTGTTCAAGCTGTCAAAATCCTAACGTGAGGATTTTGAGACCCAGCAGATCTAATACTACACGACAAATTTTAAGGGGATGAAGCCATGAATCAGCTAAAACAACGGCGATTGCGAGATTGAAATCTTAAACTTCTGTACAAAGCAGGAACTAGGATTTTTGAAATATATAATTTTGAAGTGGATTTATATTCATATTTTGATATATCAGAAAAGAGGAAGAAATTAGCAGAAAACACCGGTTATTTATTTAACTCATAGTAACTCTGAAAACCAAGTGAAATTCTCAAAAATCCTAGTTTAGGCTCTGTAGATAAGTTTAAGCAATATATATATGCAAAATGCTATATTATTGAAACATTACCCATAAACTGAGAATGTTTTGAAAATATGCTCCTTTTCCTTCTTTTGCCCCAAAATTGCATTCAAATAATTTTTTATAGTAATAATATTTTGTGTGAAGACAGTTTTATATGTATATTTTTTTTTCAAAGTGGTCGCTAAATATCAAAAAATAATTCATTTATGCGTTTTTGCAAAACTACGGATCTGAGCACAGTCAGCCGTCTTAGGGTATCCGACCACCCTAAAATTGTGAATTTTGCCAAAATTTGATAATTTTTTATAATTTAATTTATAGAACATCTTATAAGCTTTATAAAAATATCAAGTGTATTATTTTCCGTTGACTAGAACAAAAACTACAAGTGTTTTAGTAAAAGCAGATGCCTTCTTTAAACAAGATGTCATACTTTAAAACGCGTTTTACTCGAAATGAATGCTTTTCTGAAAATGCTCAAAAGGGCCCAATGATTGCTAAGAAAAAGTTTTGAAAATAATTAACTTAAATTTTTTGTGTATGTTCTGTATAATATTAGAAATGTTTTAACCTTCGGATTTATCAATCATTGTTTTATTACAAAATTTACAGTCCCTTATGTTAATATAATCACTATTATTCTAAGCAATTTCATATAATTGCTAAAATAAAATGCTCTGGTTTTTGTAAAAATTTAAATATCTCTTACACTATAGGACATTTCAAAAATGGATAACATAGCAACACATCAGAATTGAAAAATTGAAAATGTGTTCATAAACGTTTGGTACAGAATGGGCCCCATTTATGTTATTTTTTGTAAATTTTTACCAATTTTTCCCATTTAAGTAACAATAATTTTTTTTCTTTTCCTAATTTTAGCATATTTTTCTTAAAATGTATAAACAAATCTAAACACCTCAAAAAATCCTCATATCTGCATTTTTTTAAAAAAAAATGTTCTCTCAAGTAGTCGGATTCCTTAAGAAATCAAATTCTACTTCGTTTTGTTTACACAGATTCATTAATTTATATTCTTAAATTCTTTATTTAAATATAGGTATTTCATGATTATGTAAATCCGGTTGTAGAATTAAAAGCACTAATGCAAACTTTGTTTTTTTTATTATTATATTCCTCACACACACACAATTCTTTTTAATATTTATACGCCTTTAAAAATTTGAAAAAATTCCAATATATCTGGGTGTTACGCAGTTTTGAAAAACGAACACAAGAACAGAAATTACACCATTCAGATTTAATATTTAATTTTAGTAGATGATGTTGAAGTTTAAGCATAAATCCTGTTTATAATGCGAAAAAATGCTTTTCAGTTTTATACAAAATTAAGGTTAAAGTGTTGAAATTTATTACTCAATTAGTAAAAATAACATTTTATTTTTGATGCTAAAGGAGCACTTTATGGAATTTTAAGTTAGGTAATAAAATTTAGATAATAAACCTTTTAGTAATAAATGCTCCAAGGAACAAATACTTTATTTAAAGATTTCAAATACTATTGATTTCACCAAAGTATTTCTTTATTCTTTATTACGCATGTTAACTCATGATTCTACCAAAATAATGCACCCACAAATCATAAGCCTGAACAATTGCATGGCGAAAAAGGATTTAAAGTCACTTTCCCTAGATACTGAAGCAACAAGTTATAGCCTTTTCGTGTATTTTAATGATACTAAATTTGTTTTTGCAAGCGTCTTATAATCTTTCTACATCGTTATAAAGTTTCACTGTGCGGCTACTTCCGCGACATTTCTACAAAAAAAGATCAAACAACTTATTTCTCTCTTTTTTCTTGCAAAAACCTTGAAAGAATCGACGAGGGTATCATGCGCATGAGTAGTAACTCTTGCTCGCAAGCGAGTTCAAAAGGTAAAACAGCCAGGACTTTCATCCTCTCAGTTCTCGGAGAAATAGCTCGCGAGGTGGTTAGAGCAAGGACGGCTCCTGTCTTTTAAAATATCGTTGATTATTTCTTTCTTCTTGCTTTTTAAATTGTGAAATTTCTTCCAAAACTGAAGGATTATTATTAGCATTTTGTGCAAACTTTGATGGAAGAATGTCATGAGTTTTTTATGGATGTTTTTTTTTTTTTATTAAGATTGACATGGTAACAATTTTTATTTAACTTTAGCACTTTATTAAACTATTTTATAAAACTTAAATTAAAGAGTTTCTGGATAGAATTATAGCAGTGTAGAAATGATATGCTTCAAAGGGAGTTAGTTTGATACTCCGATTACATAAAATAAATATTTGTTTTGAAGATAATATAAAAAATAAATTAGAAAGAATTTTTTTACGTGTTTACATTAAAAATTAAACTGTTTGAAACTCAAAATGTAATACAAATAGTGATCGAAGTTTTTATTTCATATTATTTAATCAACTGAATATACGGTAGGACTTAAATTATAAAAAGAATTTACAAATTGAATAAGTTTAAATTTGGATTATATTAACTACTTAACCGTTAAAATTTACTTTAAAATCATGTTTTACATACAAATATTTTATAGAAACATTTAACATTTAATTAAATTTTCAAAAATGAAAATCCAAATATTTTATTATGCAAAGCATACAAAAATATTAAATTTAAATTAAAACCAAATGCGTTAAATACCTGATTCTAAAAATATTTTTCTTATAAAAATATTTTAAAAAAATTTAATTAAAACGATTGCTTAAAAATACTTTTAATACTTTTTAATTCATTTCTACTCAGTTCAAAATTAATAAAGAAACTTCGTTAATAATAGAAAAAATCATTTAATTTATGCAATGAATGCTTTGATAAAAGAACTGGCTCAAGTGGTAAAATTTTATGTTTAAATATTTCATTTCTTTCCGAACTTTATTAAAAGTCTATTAAAAAACTTTATCACATTGAAACAAAACATTTTACGAAAAACTTAACAGATTAAATGTAATTAATTTAAGCGTTTTTTATGGGTTTTTAATCTCTTTGAAATACTCTCAAATATATCCAAAAAAGGACTTCAAAATGAAACTGAATACTTCCATATTAATTTTCTCCTTAACTATAATTTGTTCCATCTATAATGTGTATCACTGTGACACTTTTACCATTGGCTATTTGACTGGATCGGAACGAAGGCCTGGTAATATGGATTATCACAGGCCAGGGCTTTCCATCTCTGGAGCCATTAGTCTAGCAGTGGATGAAATAAACCATCAACACCCTTTAGTCGATGGACACTTGTTGAATTTCACAGTGGCAGAGACTTATGGCGATGAAGAAGAAAGTATTTTGCAAGTGGCCTTACTGTGGACTGAAGAAGTGGCAGGTTACATTGGCCCACAAGAAACATGTGTTCATGAAGCAAAAATGGCGTCTGGATTCAATCTGCCCATGATCTCATACGTGAGTAAACATTTTTTTATATATATTTTAATGTACCGGTTGATTGATAAATAGTGTGATCAATTTCAGAGAATCATAAATTTTTATAAGAGTTATTTGGATGAAATTTTCAATGTGGTTTACTTTAGCATAGTATACTATAAGTAAATGTTTTAGCCAAGCTCAAAGAGATTTTTCGACCATTTTGGGGGTATTTATCCAACTTCCTCCTTGATTGCTTTTTGAAGCCTTTGAAGTGCTTTTACTTTACGTCTATTTAATCTTTTTATTTAAGTATCCCCATAAAAATAATCACAAGGAATCAGTCAGGGGAGAGTGGTAGTCATTTTTCAGAAAGAAAATTTAGTATTTTTTTTATTTTGAGTCATTTTATAGTTAATTTTGCAGTATGACTTGGTGCGAAATGTTGGTGAAAAACAAAGCTTCCTTGAGAGTCAAGACGTTTACTTTCTCTGATCAAGTGCTTCAAAACTTTACTCTTATAATATTTAGCATCAATTTTAGACTTTGGTTCTACAAAAAATGGTTTTGCTATGCCATGAAAGAACATTCTCCTCTATACCATAACACCAGGTGGCCAACTTGCCTTTTGCAAAACAACTGCGTCTTTGTAATGCATTTTGCGATAAATGTATAGTATCTTCATTTTGCTAGTTGTGAATGACAGAAGAAACAGTGCTTCATCCGAAGTTATCCATGTTTTGTATCTACCTTCGAATAACATTAAATACAAAGGGCAAGAACATTTTCTTCGTTTTTCTACGGTCTTAAGCGACATTTAATGACAGACTGGTTTGTTTACTTTTCTAGAGCCAATTTTCTTTATCTGACGACAAATTGTCGTTTGTGATACCTGTAGTTTCTTTGGTAAAGCTCTTAGAGGCAGATGATTTTCTACAGCGCACGATAAGTTTTTTCAGCTCCTTTTTTTTTCTTTTTCGCCAAGGACTTCCTTTCGTCCACACTTTTTTCCTAGAGATTTTTATTAACAGCCAAATTTTATTATCTTTTCGAAGTTTAGACAGCAATCCATTAAAAAAATGTCTTTTCTGATTTTTGAATATTTTATTTATAACAGAATTTGAGCAACCATTCTTCAAAAGCTTCAAAATTTCGTTTCGGGTTTGAGAATCTAATTTCGTATCCAAATTTTTTTCTCAATAATAAAAATAGTTAGATTGGAAATTTAAACGTTTCATTTTTCAAATATAATTGGCAGTAGAGCTATAAAAATTTACCATAAATAGTTGTATGCTTTCAAATTTGGTCACACTAATTTTGAATCAAACTTCCATTTAACCTTTCATACAATAGTATTAAAATAAATTGAATTATTGAAACACATATAATTTCATCAGCCGATTTAAAAGATAAGGAAATAAAAATAGTTGTTAAGAAATTTTATTCTTTTTGTGGATAGATTAAAAAATAAAAGGTAATATTTTAATTTTATTCCAATGATTTTATACAGCTATGTTTTCAACGCATATTTTTTGCTGTATTCTTGCAAAATAATTTAAATTTAGTTACTGTTATTATTCAGGTTGGGTAAGTTGAAAATAATATATTGCATTTCGTTGATTTGAAGGATACAGTGATAAAAATAAAAACCTGCTTTACAATAACTCATTTATAGAAAATCTAACTTAATTGTGGATTTCATTACTTAAGTAATAATTTGAGATTTCTATTGATTGCTTTATAAGATCTTTATTTTTGACTGTGGGATAGTGCTAAAATGTTACGAAGAAAATAATGTAACGCAATTTTGTAATCGTTATTTAAGCTGGATACCACTATTTTTTCAATCATTGCCGAAATTCAATATTTTGGCACATATTTTGACACTGATTTTTTTTTTCATTTTTCATTCCATCAGAGCTTACTGTAGTGTTTAAGAAGACTTAGAATGGACATTAGTGTATTTGCAAATTTAGCTAATTTTGTGATCTATACAATTTCATTGCTTTAAAATATTAAGAAAGCAGTTATACAAGCATTTTTTTTAAAATCTCCTACTAGAGAGTAATTATTAGTGTCACATACAATATAAAAATACACAATTGGCAGATATTTCTTCAGCGATTTTGTTTTTTGAGAATAAAGGGGTCACTATCTTGAATACCTTATAAACATTTCTCTGATTTTATAACTTCATTGTTTTGCTTTCGGTATCTCAGTGTCTTGGCTTTGTTACTTGATTATTTAATTTTGTAATGTACTTGTTTGTTTTTATAACTTGTTTGTTTATCTTTGTTACTTCCTGTGTTTTGTTTGTTTTGTTATTTATCTTTTATTTTATTTATCTTATTTTGTTTATATTTTACTTATCTCTCTAAACCCCGTGTGACAGCCATGGTACACGGGAATTATTTTATTTGTCCAATAAATAAACAAATAAATAAAAAAATTGCATTCCGGTACACAATGGACCAGGTCGTTAAAAGAAACATTGTTGCAAATATTTTTTTGTTGTCCTGATTCTTAGCAAATATTCTCGCAAAGAGAACAGATTCTGGGAACAGGGGGCTGTTACACAGATGTTTGGAAGAAAAATGTCTACGAAAAAATATGTAAAAGATACATCGTACACTAATAGATACAACTAACTTTTATTAAAATAATTGGAATTTTACTTATAATTCAATTTAGCGTAGAATTGTTAGTAAATATAATTTCAGCAGGCGTAATTTTCTTAAAAACTTTTATTAGAGTACATTTTTGTAATCCTTATAAATCTGATTTCGAGTATTTTTATGTAAAAATCGTTCTGATAAGTACTCACATTAAGTCATGCAAAAATATCACGACTAAAGTGTTCCCAAATATTTAACTTCTGAAATTTATTTTTCTAAGCAAGCAATAAATTAGGAAGATATTATAGATACATAATCGGAAAATATCTTTATAAAATGATCGGAATAGTACAATCATTTTGCACAGCTTTAATGAAATTATATACGTATTAAATAATATTCTTTATGTAAAATGAAATTTTTTAATAATGTATTTAAAGATAGTTATGTAGAATTAAGCGAGCTATTATTAAATTTAATTTTCATTAAGCTATCGCTTATGAGTGAAGAAATTTCAACGCTTCCTAATAGATTAAGTATTATTATTTCGCATTTTTTAACAAAGCAGTAAGAAATTTGATAGTAAATTTTAAAATAAGTTTTTCGCAATACGACCGGAAACCAAAACACTCATATTGATACAGAGAAAAAATTGCATGAAAGGAAGTTAACAATGTTTTTTAATAAGAATAAGTAATATACTAATTAAAAGAGAAAAATCGTAATTTTAAATCCAAGTAATTAATTAGTGCACTTGACATTTTTTTAATTAACATTTTATTGTATCATAAAAAATATTAAATTGAAAAAAAGATGTTTTTGAAACTTTATTCATATTAATTTACTTATATGCATTAATTTTTTAGTCTGTAATTGAAATGAATTCCCGTTTTATGTGATAAACTTAAAGAAATTTTATTTAAATTTTTAAAAAAAAAGCAAAGAAAATTATTTAATTATTTTCAGGAGAATTATGTAATTTGAATAAAAACATTGTTATTTGTTTCCTTATAACTAAATAATAAACCAAGCAATAATTCATATTAATTAGTTACTTGTATCTAGTGATTATAAATTATAAAGAATAACGTGACATGCACTTTTATGTGGAAAAAGACTTTTCTAAGTAAATCCACTTTTTTTTTTATTGTATACCCTCAATAAATCTTTCCGAATAGTTTTAAATTTTGCGTTAAAAATAAAATGTCTGTTAACGATGAGTTTCAAGTAAAATTTATTAATTAGTTTTGTTTTTTAACTAGAATTTAGTTGAACGAAATATTTTTATATTCACGAAAGTACAGTAAACTCAAATAAACAAGTAATATAAAAAAAATTTAAGTCAATTCCTACTTAGATCAAGAAATAAAAAATTTATTTTAGTTACATTTTATTAAATAGCTACAGTTAATATAAATATGTATGTCCTTATAACAGAATCACAATATTAAGCAACAAAATAGAAAATGATATATTCTTTGCAATTTTCCATTTTTTTCTATATATGGAGTTGGACTATATTTGTTTACTTGTTACTGTTTATTCATTTAATTAAATTAAAATATTCTAATAAAATAGAAATCACATTCTCAGAAATTTGGCCATCCCAGGTGGGATTCTAACCCACGACCTTTGGATTAGAAGTCCAACGCGTTATCCATTGTGCTACAGAGACACAATGGACGATTTTTCTTTCTATATATGCTGTTGGACTATTATTTTTGTTGCTATTTATTCATTTTTAAAATTTAATTAAGGAATTAATATTTGAAAAACTATATTAAATCAAGTGTGTAATCCACTACAAGTTTAAAAAAAATGCATCTGAACTTGAATGGATGAATAGAAAGTATTTTATTTAACGATTGAAAATTTGAACTATATATATATATATATATATATATATATATATATATATATATATATATATATATATATATATATGAGTGAACTATATAATAGCAAGAATTGAATAAATAACAAACAAATAGGAAATGCGATATAAATAATTTTTGTGTGAAGGTCATTCAGAATATAAAGACCTTTTAGTCATACAAACTGAAAAGAATAATATTTATAGGAAAAAAATAATTCTGCTACATATCTGTAGCATTATTCCCTTCTCTACGTAATCCCTATCTTCAGTTAAACATTTGTAGTATTTTTTCATGTCCCCTGCAAAGTTTCTATGTTATTCTGTTTTGTCACCAGCTCATTAACCTTTGTATTCATAACATGCTAACAAAAGTCCGAAGATTCAGACCTTAAAATAAAGGATAAAATGGGGAGTTTTCTGAAAAAAAAAGAGCTTTGGGGATGTTAATATCTTAGAAGTGATGAAATTTAGAGAATGCAATGACGACTAGGTTTAATGCGCAGGTGGCAGCATAGGAATTTTGAAGCTCGTGAACAAATTCGACAAACGCTTAAGGAGAAGTGAAGGAAGCTTCTAGTATGCAACAGAAGTACTGGTCTTATTTTCTGCAAGACCCTCATATAGTGTGTTAAAACGTAATATAAAAGTATAAAATAAAATAAAACAAACAAAACACTCAAAAATACATACGTTCAAGGAAACTTTTCAAAACATTTTACTAATCAATTCTTTAGTATTGATTAACGCTCTTAAGATCAACATACGTTCAAGGAAATTTTTCAAAACATTTTACTAATCAGATCTTTTGTATAGATTAACGCTCTTAAGATCAACATGCAAAATATTAAAATTATCTTATGTGTTGCATAAAGGTTATTTTAATTAAAATATGGAAAATCTATGAAAAATATAAGAGAGTACCGTATTTACTCGAATCTAAGAAGAACTATTTTTCCAGTAATAATGTTACTGAAAATTGGGTGCGGCTTAGAATCGAAGGCGAAGTATTTTTTGGATGGGGGACGACTGAGTTTCCATCCCTTCCAATAGGAAAATTGTAGCCGTCCATTCTGGCCACTTGCATGGATGGCTTATCCTATTCCGCAGTTTTTCTCCAGTATTCAGTCTATCTTAAACAGCGTTGTCTGCTAGTATTTAGGAAATGTTTTGTATACCCTTTCTTTTAATCATTTAAACATTCACAATATCTGTAATAGCATCAAGACAAGTTCACTAAGATGCAAGTATGAAAAAGGAGGCAATTTTATATGCAGAATGTAATACACCTACTTCACGTCTACCCTGTGACCCAGCTAAAGGGGTAGAAGGAAGTGAAGGATTATTCGATATGATAATTTCCAATTATTTTATTTAATCGATTCAAACACAATTCAATGCGACACTCTAAATAGGATGATCCAGTCTGTCAACAGAGGAAGGGGACGAGAGTCGCGTTTTGAGAGAATTTATTTAAAAAACTTCTTTATAATAATGATTCGTTTACTTAAAAAGTTAGATATGTAACTAATGGCCGCTTAACCTTTTAAATACTTTTAAATATTAATCATAATATGAAGGTGACAGTACCTGAACTGTAGGCAGTCTTCTAATCAATTTAGTTTATCTATAATACTTCCTGACTTTAATCTTTTACAAGGCTTTTATAACCTTTTATGGTAATCTTCACCTTGTATCTTTCTTGTCACCTCTAGTTAACTAAACTTCTAACCTTCTAACTTTCTGCTATCGATTCTCTTTCACTTCTAACTCGCGAAATAGAACTATATATAATAAACTTAATTTGAATTTCATACCTTCTTCTTAGAAAAAGATTAACGGATTTAGCTAGCCCCAAAAAATTCCCAAGAGAATTAGTTGAAGGACGCGTATAGATCCATCACAAGAAAAAGAATCGTAAACAGAGCTGCGACCACTGAAAATTTCGCACAGAAGAAACAAATATACGTCGATGACGTAAACAGGATATAATTTTTGCTCATAAAAGTTTTACAGTCTTTAATAATTCTTTTACATTCTTCTACAATGCTTTCTGAAAAAAAGTGTCGCATGAAAAATGTATTGGATTGCACAGAAGACGACACCATGTGGGAACATGGTGACACTGGCACCAATTCCGAAGTCAGCTGTGACATTGGGAGTGACGAATCCTTTTCAAAACATAGCACTGATGGTTAGAGAAATTATAGATTCATGTATGCATTTGAAAGTTTTTAGTACTGATAAACAGTGGCGTAATGCATATATAGTTACACCCCTACCCCGCATCGCGGAGGGGCGGTGCAGGATTCTAGGGTCCCAGAGCTTTACTGGTGCCAAGTACGGCTTAAGACCGCAAACCTGACTTTGTAGGGGGCTTTAATATTCTCCGTTACGCCACTGATGGTAAAGTAAATTAATTATTATTCTTAATATTTCTAAATAAAAATTACTTAAGTATCGGATATTATTATAACCTTTTACAAAATTTTCTTATTTTTTCTCAAAACATGTAGAGAATTTGGGGCTTAGATTCAAGTAAATTCGGTATATTTCTTGCATAATTGAATCTAATACAAAGTTCCAAAATGCTCTTAATATAATAACAAAGGAGGTAGAAATCTCATTTTTTAAAATACATATTACGCAACTTGATTATGTTAATTAAACTAAATAAATGTTAAATCAAGAATTCCCTTAAGTAAGTATCATTTAAAAATAGATCGTGCTATGCTCCTGAGATAATTATTAAATTAATGAAAATATGTAAGAAACATGTTTGATATTGCTTAAAATTAAAAAAAAAAAAAACTCACGTAAAAAGGTGTAAAAATCCTTTTCTCACATTAATTTTTAAAAAAATTCTTCCATTGCAAGGTTTATAATTTTTAACGTCTGAGCTAAAATGAGTTTAAGAATTCGAAACCATAATAACGTTTAGAAAACAGAGGCTTTGATTTTTAATTAAATATGCTAAATATTCTTTATTTATATGCTAGCCTTAAAATTAAAAATGATACCTTTTGAGCCAAATTTTGAATTTACATTATAGTAAATAGTGTTATTTTATAAATTCCTATGTAATATTCATTTAAGGCGTCAACAAATATTTAAGTTATATTCTACAAACAGAAACTGAAAGATGTGTGTTTATTTCCCAATTTGTTACTACTTTATAATTTAACTTTGTTAGATTAAAGTAAACAACAAGGAATGTGAAAAATATTTTAGTATTTTTTAAGCATGCATGCAAGGAAAATACAATGTATCATTGAAATAGCTGAAAGACAAGTTATTAAAAATTAAACGGAAAATTTATTGTTTAAAATTATACTTTTCACTTGCTAGTACAATATTTACATAACAACTAATTTAAATATTCAACAGAAGAAACATCAATACATTTATAAAAAAAAAATATATATATATAAGTTTATTCCTCATATTTCTAAATATATAATTTATTCAGAACAGGTTTGTAAATAAATATTTTAAATAACTAGTTGTTTTTCATTGCAAATTGTTTTTACTTAATAATGATACTTAACAGTAAAACATCAATAACTGATCGAAAGTTTTCATGACGAGCATTGCTCATTTTTTACCGTTAGAACAATTTATATCTTAAGATATCCGACTGGTTGCGACAACTTTCTTTAAAAAAATGAAGATATGTGGATTTTTTTAGTACATTTTAAGAAAAATATTTTAAAATTAAGAAGAGAAAATAAATTATTATAACTAAAAGGGGAAAAAATGGGTAAAAATTGACAAAAAAATAACATAAACGCGGCCCATTCTGTACCAACGGTTAATGAACAAATTTTCAATTTTTAATTCTGATGTGTTGCTATGTTGTTTATTGTCAAAATGACCTTCAGGATAAGAGATATTTTAATTTTTACAAAAACTAGAGCACTTTATCTCAGTTATTATATGAAAGTGCTTAAAAAAACAGTGCTTGTATTTAAACAAAGGACTGTAAATTTTGTAATAAAACAGTGATTGATAAATCTGAAGGTTAAAACACTTTTACTAATATACAGAACTTACACAAAAAGTTTCAGTTGATTATTTTTAAAACTTTCTTAGCAATCGCTGGCCCCGTTTGATTATTTTCAAAAGAACACATTTCGAGTAAAACGCTTTTTAAAGTATGATATCTTGTTTAAAGTAATGGCACGTCTGCTTTTACTAAAACACTTGTAGTTTTTGTTCTAGTGAACGGAAAATGATACACTTGGTATTTTTAAAAAGCTATTAAAATGTCCTATAAAATAAAAGCATAAAAAATTTGTCAATTTTTAGCAAAATTCACAGTTTTAGGGTGGTTGGATACCTTAAACAGGTTTTATAATAAGTTTTTTTATGAAGTTTAATTTTATAGATGGCATATTTTTACAACAAGCATACCTAAATTAAAAGCAAACTAAACTTACTTAAAGTTTTTAAAAATGCTTTGTGAATATATATATTATGTGCCCTAAATATTTCAAACATCAACATTTAAATAATCTCACTAAACTAAGTAAACGTCGATTTTTTAAAAACAAAAAATTCCATTTAAACATTAATATCTCAACTACATTCAAACAATTACCATAGAAATAAACAATAACCACTTACTATTTAACTATTGTAATTGACTATCACTGCTTATTTTAACTGCTGTATAAGTATTTCATTTAGTAGAAAAACTATGGAGAAGTATGCAATATATATATATCTAATCGAATATATACACTGGGCCTTTTTTTTGTTGCTCAACATTTACTTCACGTTTTCTCATATTTAAGCATGTTAAATCATTATCAATTGTTACTTTTACTGAGAAATTCTCTGCTAGTTAATTCTGCTTTTCTCTTTACTATTAATATTTTTTTTATTCCCTCTTTTCTAACATATTATTAAGTCAAGGGTTAAGTCGAAAGTATTCCTTCTTTGCATTCTGAACAGCAACTATTTAATTAATTGAGCTAACTGCAACTTAATTTCTAATGATCAACTATTCTTAGCAGATAACAGTAGAAAAGACTTAATTAAAAACTTAATTATATGCGAAATAATTCCTACAAAAGACCAGATTGTTTAGAAGTGGATATAAATTACAAAAAAGAATTTCCCAGATGTTGTAACATTTTCAAATCCATGAATATACCAACAATTAAAGAGATTCAACCCATAATTTTTATGTGCCTAAATTTAACTAAGTTTTATTAATGATATGAATAAAAAGCTTTCGTTTGTTAAATTCATTTTTAAAATTAAATTTCGCTATTTTGACTAAATGTAACGCAAAATTAGTCAAAATAAAAAAGAAATATAAAATTAAGTCAATTCCTTCTTAGATTAACAAAAAAAAAATTATTATAGTTACTTTTTATTAAATAGTTACCATTAATATAAATATGTATATACATATGACAAATCACAACATTAAGTCGCAATTAATTTTTATTAATTATCATTAAAGTATCGTATTGTCATTCCAAACAATCGTGTAATTAAAATTTCAGTTCAACTGAATGCTTTGAAACGTGAAGGTGACCAAGTCGCTAAAAATGAAGCCAACGTGGCTGTATCTGTAATTTCTTTAAATATTTAGTTTCAGTCAATTTATTTTATTTAATTATAATTAAATTATCGTATTGTTACCCCAAACAATAGTGTATAGAAAATTTCAGCTCAAACGAGCGCTTTAAAATGGGGAAAATAAACCTTTTCAAGTTTTGACACAAGTCGCCAACAATGATGCCAACGTATCTTTATTTGCAATTCTTTGAATATTTGAATTTAATCAATTGATTTTTATTAATTAGAATTAAATTACTGTATTGTCATCAAAAATAATCGTGTATATAAAATTTCAGTTCAATTGAGTGCTTTAAATGCATTTTATTAACGATTGAAAATTTGAACAAGATAAATAGAGAGTGAGCTAATAGAGAGAGCAGGAATTGAAAAAAAGATCAATAACTAGAATAATTGATACGAGCTCCATGGTTTAATCTCAGATATATATTAAACATGATGATTTAA
>BMAO01032938.1:0-31437 GCA_019973975.1 Trichonephila clavata
TTTTTTTTTTTTTACTTTGAGGAGAGGGGCAGCATTTTTCATTTCTGCCCGGGGCGGCAAAATTGCTAGAGCCGGCCCTGCTGGGGTTTCCTTCAAACATGGAATCTGGTGCGCATCTGGTGCGCACAGAATCTTTAAATGTTTTTGTACCACGAGATCTTAAAAATATGCTGACTTTCCAAGGATATCCTGCTGTTAAAGATGTGTATGGTGCCAACAGTGTCATCAAATATGAGTGCATAAGATACATCTAAGAAAGAGTGAGTAGTTGGCAAAGAAAACTTTAAAAAAAGCCAGAAGAAGCTTGGTGGAAAGGTAAAACTTACCAATGTTATGATTAATAAGTTCAAAACTATTATGGCAGTAACACCAATCACGTCAAAGCTATACTAAGGCTACAACAGTGGCATTTTTAACATGCTTTAAAAGTTTCACTTGTATGTAACGGAATCTTTGAGCTCAATTTTCACCCACTTAAAAAGTTTAGATTAATTCGAAATATGCACACTTGTCAAGAACCGATGACAATACAATAATTTCATAATTTTGTTCCATTGTTCTGATCAGGACATCAGGAAAAACGATTTCCAGATTTGGCGACAAATTGCATATACCATTTCCAGATTTGGCGACTAATTACATATACCATTTCCAGATTTGGTGACTAATTCCAGATTCCATTACCAGATTTGGTGACTAAAAGAGTAAGTTACAACCCTATAAAAGCGAAAACGGTTGCGTCGGCTATTTCTTACCATAATATAAACAATTGTCTAGTTTTTCTGAAAACGGAAATAAAAAAATAGACTCGTGCATGTGAAAAAAATATTTATGCTCTAACCCAGCGTTTCTTATACTGTGGGATGCGCCTCCATGAGGGGGGGGGGCATGATAACCCAACGTGAGGGGCACTAGCATATCGAAAATTCCAAATTAAAAGATTTAAAATAATTTTTAATTTACCGAAAGGAAGTAAAACAAAATACATTCTGACATGATAAAAATAAAATACATACTCACACTGATATAAAATACTTATTAATGTGTCAGTGCCTCAAAAAGTATTTAATAATTGATTTATCAATACTAAATTAAAAGCAAGTTTGGTAATTACTAGTGATTTCCATGGGCTTGTCATATACAAAATATAATACATAAATTGATAATATGTGCAGTTTATAATATTAAAGTCGCATTGTAGCTTTAACATCGAAGTTCATTATTATTGCATTCAATACATTGTTGTTGTATGAGGAGGGCGTGATGAAAAGTATAACTGAAAATTGAGTCGCAAATTTGGAAAGTTTCAGAAGCACTGTTCTAACCACTAAACTCAGACATAAAATCTGCTTTTCTAAATTCTCTTGTCGGATCTGTGGAATGAAACATCTTTCATTGCTTCATTTTACCAAGACAGCTCAGAATTGATTCAGAGGTCTCACCGGATTAAATAATTTCTCACAAACTCTTCGATTCAAAAAGTGTACTTTTGTCTTTAATAACGATGCATGTTTCAAATAGAATATTGAGCTCTTTTTAGTGAGAAATATTACAAACTGAACTTCAGTTGGCTGATCCTACATTTTGCATATCAGCCTTTATCGACGCACTGATAGGATGCTAATGGGTATTCCAGATTCTAAAAAAATGACGCATTTAAGATTAATTCATCAGTGTATAAATGATCATTTAAAAAACTAAAAATGCGTGCTTTTATTGTACACTGGTGGCCACCGTAAATGCAACACCCTGAAGGAAGCACGCAAATAACATGAAATTTACAACATGCATTAGCGGAGGTGAGATATGCAAATGATAAGAATTTCAACGCAGATGATTAGATGCAAATATGCAAATGATTAGATCATCACTCCCGCCTGTAGCTCCACCTCAAAGCGCTATTTAAGGCTTGGAGATTTCGACGATTTCAAGTTCGGCAATTGTGTTTTTCTTGTGGTTTTTTCAAAAAACGATCAGTTACATCTCGTAAAAAACAGCGATCAGCTTTTGATCAAGTATCCGAGTTCGACAGAGGAAGGATAGCGGCCTACCGAGATTGTGGATTATCTTTCAGGGAAATCAGTAGTCGTGTTGGACGAAACCAAACAACTGTAATGCGGATATGTGACCGTTGGATGCAGGAGCGTACGACGGACCGACGTGGTCGATCGCATCCACCTCAGTGCACCACTTCACATTAGGACAGGCAAATTGTGCGCATGGCAGTGACGGATCACTCAGTCAAATCACGAACTATAGCACAGCACATTGAGTCTGTAACGCATCATTCAGTGTCTGCGCGTACCATTCGACGCCGTTTACAGCAGAGTGGTCTGTCCACAAGATGTCCATTGCTTGGTCTACCCTTGACGCAGAACCACAGACGTCTCCGCCGCCACTGGTGCGATGAAAGAAGGATGTGGGCGGCAGAATGGGAGGAAGTTGTCTTTATTGCCGAGTAACGCATCTGTCTGCAACACCACGATGGTCGGATTCGAGTCTGGAGACACAGTGGAGAGAGGATGCTGAACAGCTGCTTTATGCACCACCACACTGATCCTGCACCGGGTATTATGGTATGGGGCGGTATTGGATATCACTCTCGCACTCCTTTAGTACGCATTGCCAGTACTTTAAACAGCCAGCGCTACATCTCCGAGGTGTTGGAGCCAGTTGTCCTTCCTTACCTTCAGGGCTTGACCACAGCCATATTTCAACAGGATAATGCGCTACCACACGTGGCACGCATTGTCCAAAGATTCTTCGTCAATCCCCATATTGAATTGCTTCCCTGGCCGGCTCGCTCTCCGGATCTTTCACCGATAGAAACATGTGGTCCATGGTTGCTCAATGATTGACCCATATTACACCCCCATCTGCCACACCAGATCAACTTTGGCAACGTGTGGAAGATGCTTAGTCTGCTGTACCCCAAGAACACATCCAAAGTCTCTTTGAATCAATGCCGAGGCGTGTGGCAGCGGTGATCTCCAACAATGGCGGCTACTCTTGTTACTGATTCTGGCAGGAACCACACTTCACAGAAGTCTATAAATTTAATCATTTGATACTTGGTCAACATGTTATCTACAAAATAAATTTTGTTGTGCTACCTTTTGCCTTTCTTGGTGTTGCATTTACGGAGGCCAGCAGTGTAGATTGAACTAAAAAATGAAAAATAAATTATAGTTTCAAAAAAACTAAACAACACGCTTTTTCCTTAATCGAACTAAAAAGTAAAAAAATAATTCCTAATATAAGAATAAAATGATTAACGAGAAAATTGATGTCATTGTGGTAAAAGCGTGGGCAGTAGGGCACACAAAAAATTTTCAAGGGGGGATTACACGGTCGAAAGTCCCCCAACTCGTATCATACCTCAAGACAACACCAATTGATTCTTCTGACTTTGTCGATTTTGTTAACAAAAAACAGTAAAAATTAAATTATTGAATTAATAGTTACCATTAATTAATAAAATAAATTTTTAATTACAAGTACTTAATTATATATAGTTATATATACATAAGATTATCATCAATCGAAAAAACTCAAGGGCTTTGGGGGTTGTCCGGACTCCCAGGGCACTCCCCTTGTGTGCGCCACTGGCGTGGGGTGCTTTGTACTACATTGTTACACTAACTCAGCAAATAGAACAAGTAAGAAATTATAACAATTGATATAGAGTACCCTACGCTTTTACCCCGATGACATAAATTTTCTCGTTAATCATTTTATTTTTATATTAGGAATTAGTTCGATTAAGCATAAAAGCGTGTTTTTTAGTTTTTTTTTTTTTTTACACAATAATTTCACTGTTGCTCCAGCAGGGAAAAACCCTGTATGGACTGTGCCCAACTGGCGCTGGAAAGTGTTGATTGCGTAATAGAACAGCTATTTATCTAGCAAAGCCTAATGATATATTGAAACTATTCTACTCTTATTGTAGTCCCCTTTTAAAGATATTTACAACCCGAAGATTCCTATCATCCATCAGATGTTCTATTTCAGTATAAGCATTACATGATTTGCCTTGAGTTTTCTTTGAGCATCAAAAAGCCTAAGGGCACTCCGTGTTGATTTTTCTAGAGTCAACACTGCAAAAAAATCTGTACATATTTGGATACTTGTTAAAAGGACCTTGGATTAATGGAAGCTTTTTCGAATTGTCGTGTACCTGAACTTTGGAGATACTATCAATCTACCGTTGTTCTTGGACTACAATCTATTTGATGTTTATATCCCGACACAGAAGTTGGTCGGTGCAATAGTAAATAAAGTTTAAGATTTAAATCATCTTATGAATATCAGTACACTTCAGTGGTACTTCTTACCTGCTTCCATCTGCATAACCTGGTTATTTGGCCAAAATGTCTGTTGTTATGACATTTCCTTCCGTTGAAAAAAAATTATTGCTTTTCCTTCCCTTACTGGAAGTTTCCAGGTTTTCATCATTGTAGCAAAATAGTAGAAAAATGGAACCAAAAGTATATCGGGAAAAAAAATGACATTAAATTCAAACTAATTACTTTTAAAAGTTTGCCAATTTCTTGAAGGTAATGCTCCCTTTTTTTTATCATCAACCAGTAAAAAACCAGAATTTGGCATATTTTACGTGTTGTTATACTTGGCTTCATAATCTCTATAACCGCTTGATTTTTATCAGAAAAAAAATATGGTAAGACTTATACAAATTGTTCATAAAGAAGCTCTTTGTTGAAACTATTTATAATAAGAAGAAACTATTTTCTTTTTGATTCCAATAAATTAAGAACTAATCAAATTTTTAATGCATTGTATACATATTTTATACGTATTGCACTATCCACATACATGACATTAATTTCAATTATCATTATAATTATTTATAATTAATTGTATTTATTCGTTTGCTTCTTCCAACAAAATTACAATTATTTTTTCATGAAATATTGAAAAAAAAGTATTGCTTAAAAATTAGTTTTTTGGCAACATGGTATGTGTGTTTCTCTTTTCTTTTCTTTTATTTTTTCCCGCTACTGTTATTTATCATAGTTTAATTCAATGTAGACCCATTTTATCAGGTTGAGTGTTTTTTTTTTTTTTAATTTTCAGTACTTAAATGAAAGGTATGAAATATCTTTATTGGATTCAGCTTCATACATATCTTTTTAAAATAATACATTTTAATCTTAGCACGGTATGTTTCATGAAAAAAAAAGGAGTTGAGGCTATCATTAGTCAATTAATTCCCCTATTTTCGGGATGATCTGACGAACGTCAAAATCACATAAAATGAAATAGAGGTTAGGATATACTAATCATTAGTATTTCAACGCATTTAGACGACGCAGGAGGGAGAACCGACATCTGAAACTCTGCATAAGAAGAAGTTGTGTAGTGGATTTCTCATTTGGAAAGTGCTTTGTATATATAAGGTTAGAGTTTGCTCAGAATAGTTTGTTATGCCTCGAATAAGAAGAGGAAATGTTTCTTATTCGACACTTACCAGCAAGTGTCGGAATTCAATAGTGGCAGGAAAGTTGCCTATCGAGATAAGGTTAGAGTTTGCTCAGAATAGTTTGTGTTATGCCTCGAATAAGAAGAGGAAATGTTTCTTATTCGACACTTACCAGCAAGTGTCGGAATTCAATAGTGGCAGGAAAGTTGCCCATCGAGATAAGGTTAGAGTTTGCTCAGAATAGTTTGTTATGCCTCGAATAAGAAGAGGAAATGTTTCTTATTCGACACTTACCAGCAAGTGTCGGAATTCAATAGTGGCAGGAAAGTTGCCTATCGAGATAAGGTTAGAGTTTGCTCAGAATAGTTTGTTATGCCTCGAATAAGAAGAGGAAATGTTTCTTATTCGACACTTACCAGCAAGTGTCGGAATTCAATAGTGGCAGGAAAGTTGCCTATCGAGATAAGGTTAGAGTTTGCTCAGAATAGTTTGTTATGCCTCGAATAAGAAGAGGAAATGTTTCTTATTCGACACTTACCAGCAAGTGTCGGAATTCAATAGTGGCAGGAAAGTTGCCTATCGAGATATTGCCCGTCGCACTGATTGAAACCCAACCACTGTCATGTGAATATGGAATCAATGTGTTTCTGAGGGTCATACTGAACGGCATTCAGGAGATCTTCACGTCGTCCCATAATTAACGTCCGAGAGAACAGACATATTGTGAGGTCGACCCTGCAAAACTGTGCAACCACATCACGAAAATGGGCATATTTGCAGCACACCCAGTATCCGCTCGTACGGTGCGATGATGGTTGGAGCAGCGTGCACTGTCAGCACGGCAGTCATTACTTCGGCTGCCTTTTGTCACGGATCTATCCGTGTCCTTTCATTAATCCTCTTGGGAAATATTTGGTCTATCAATTCGAGTTTATTCACATCCAACCCTCTGCAGAAGAAATCTTGATTATTTAAATTAGGTTGGCTATATATAGTCTAGGGTTTCAAGCTAGCTAGAGAGAAAGTGAGGAGATAGGACAGATTTCTACTGATAAGGTATTATACGATTTTATAGCGTATTTCAAATATTTGATAGGTGAAAGAATTAAAGGGAAGATTGGTCACTAAAGTTTAATTAGTTTTCAGATAATTTGGATAGTAGATTTGATCCTGAAATAAGAGGGTCGATATATATATATATATATATATATATTTAAAGTCTTCTCATAATTCGCGCATCTCGTTATTAATCCACATATTGCTTAGATTGAGAACAACTCTTCTCGTTGAAATTACTTGAATTGTGTTGCTAAATTGTATGATCAATAAATAGATTGATTTTAGATATGGCTAGTATTCCTTCCCTTCCTCCCACATCTCTAGGTGGGAATGAGAGAACATTTCAATCCTTACACTTTGACAATGCAGCATAGAGAGAGAGAGAGAGAGAGAGAGATGGCGACAATGGTTAACCGAACGACAAAACTGGATACAAGAGTGGCACAATGTTGTCTTTTCATACAAGTCCCGATTTTGCGTGCAGTATTCTGATGCCGTATATTAGTCTGGAGGCTCCGAAGAGACTTCTCTTCGCCTGATCGGCATAGAAGTCCTGCACCTGGTATGATTGTTTGGACAGCCATTGGGAAACAACATTCACATCTCTAGTACGGATCGATGGAAATTTGAACACAGATCGGTACATTTCTGACATCTTACGTCCAGTGGTTGTGCCCTACCGTAAAGACCTGACAAACACCCTCTTCCAATAAGATAATGTAAGACTACATGTTGCACGTCGTGTTCTGACCTTCCTCGATACTCAGGGTATTCGACTGTTAGCCTGGCCAGTACGGTCTCCAGAACTGTCACCCATTGAAAAAATATGGTCTTGGGTTATAGACAGACTGGTCCTCCACCCCTCTCCAGCTAATATGGTTGAGGAAGAGTGGCATAGACTTGAAGTAGCATGGAATGAGTTACCCATTTCCGTCATCCTAACCCAGTTCGACTCCATGCCCAACCGGTTAAAGGCCAGGGATCGCAGCTAATTTCGACCATTTCTGACCTAATTTCACCCCCCTGCAAACCCCCAAACTGCTTGAAAATTTAATCATTTTGTCTTCATGCCATACTACTTACATGCATTTTTTTTTCTTTTTTGGATTTGCTTTCCTTTATTTTAATGGTCAGCAATAATTCAATAATTCATTTTTAATGGCCAGCAGTGCATAATCACGAGTTTACTTTTTGTAGCGTACTAAGTATCACAGCGCACACACCATTTTGGAGACCTTTGCTCTGAAAAGTATAGTTTAGAGCAGTGGTCACCAAAATTTACAAAGCTTCAGAGCTCCAATGCAGTTTTTAAATCCTATTGTAAGCTACCAACCAAAACAACAACCAACTGTAAAAAAAAAAAAAAAAAAAAATATTGCATCTGTTTTTTGCCTATGAGCTTACATTACTAGTAAATATGAAATCAAATTTAATTAAACTGTATGTAATAAAAAGAAACCAAAATTGAATTGGACATAAAAGAAATTGAAGTGTAGATGGGGTAATAAACAAAAAGGCTAATAACAGATTTTCTTATAAGCATCAGCTCAAGGTTAACCGACTGGAGCATTAACGTTTTTTTAAAAATTTTTTAATGGGTTGGGATTGGTATTTTACCATTGCAGACCTAGTACATTCCCGGAAGCTGGCATCTCTTTTTAGTGCGGCACCGTATAGGCGAATACCAATCGTCGCAGGTAATTTTGACACCCAGTTACCTTCCTAACGGGAGGCACCTGAGCTCTGACGATGCGAACCTGTACTAGGATTTAATTTTGCTGAGAGCACCCAAGCCAGGCAGACACTCTGGGGATCTTTTACATGCCGTATAATCCTACAACATGATCACTGTCAATTTTCTGTATCATGAAAATTCACCAACTTGGGCCGGGGTCGAACCAGAAGGCCAGCGACAAACCAACCACGCCACCCAACCGGCAGCATTTAAGTAGTCTATCGAAAATGTCACTTCGAGCTACTAGTAGATCGCGATTGACGGTTTGGAGGTTCCTCATTTAGAGGAACAGATTTGTGCAGCCTAATATCATTATAAAAATAATGAAGGTCACTATGTTAATTACTTTTAGTACAATTACCCTTTTAAGAAAGACCCAACCTATCTAGGTGATTTGCTGATTTCTGTAAGGCAATAGTTTGAGATAAGAGTGATATCAGAATTTCCTATACAAAAGTAGGCCTCAGAAGTGAGGCTCAACACCGATCTATTGCAGATATGGTGATTGCTCTATAAGGTAAAATATATATTAATTTGTAAATCCCTCCAAATAGCAACAGTCCTCGTCATTTTGAACCACGGTTAAGTGACAAGACGACACTCTGAGTCAACACTCCCCTTTTCAAACTTCAACGCCACACCAACGTGCGGACTTTGAGCCAGACACATTCCACTAGTCTCTCTAAATGAAGAGTCTCCAGAGGTACCAAGACTCGAACCAACAACGCTGGCCACAAGCCAGTGACCATGACCATTTGGCCTAGGCGCTTGTAGAGTTCTGGTGGATTTTCTTCCATTTAATGTCTAGGCAAATGGCTAAAAGTCGCTTTAAGCCTACAAAAAATAAGACTAAGAATTTATTTAAACTTTCATTAACTAAACGGATTTGCAACTATCATTTTCAAAAGATATACCTTCTACCTTCCATCGGGGATCTATTTACCAACAATGCTTTATTTATTTTTCAGCAAGATTCTACCCTTTGCCACACAGTAAAATACTTAAAAGACTGGTATCGTTCTAAGATCATTGAGTTGTTGTCCTGGCAAGGAAACAGTCCTGACCTCAATCCTATCGAAAGCTCGTAGCATCGTTTGAAAACTGTTGTCCGAATGAGGTACCCATGAAATAAAAAGGAACTAATTGAGGATATAATTGTGTTTCCCAGCATCTGTAATAACGAAGGAAGAGCTTAAAACTATTTTCAGCTCAATGAAATATCGATGTGATGCTGTAATAAAAAATAAAGACTGATAACACACTGCTATCATCAGTATATCTAATGTATATCGATAAATATTGGAGTATAACGTTTTATGCGTTGCAAATATTTGAATTTTGTTTTTGTATTAAATTTAGAATCAAATTATTAGAATGATATAAAGGACTTTGCATTTTGTGCAACGTAACATTTTCTACAAGCATACAAACTTAAGAAACATAACAATTTTAAAAATTGACCACAATTTTGGTCACCACTGTATACCACGGCACATATATCTTTGATCAATAAATATTTCAGGTGGTTTCAGTCTCGTGTGTCTCTTTGTTTCTTGTACCTGTCATATTACTTTCCCATAACGTTTCCAACCATAAGAGTTGCTATAAAAATCTGAATCCTTGTGATATCCTGTACCTCCCCTTAAGGTTTGTCCCAGTAATCCTGGGATACTCTGTATAACTGAACTGAAATATCTCCTACGAGCAGTTTCATTTATACTCAAACTCTCCTGTAACCCAGATATTCTCAATCGTTGTTCCACAGGAACAAACAAAAAAACAGTGGTTCAATAATGGTTTTAGAAATTTTACCGGCTTGAGGACAAAAAAGGTTGAGAAACGCTAGTTTAGCTTCTTCCGACTGATACAAAAGCTAAATGCAGCCCACTTAAATTCACAATTTATGTTCATAAATTTCGGAAACATGGGCTTGCTGGAAGTTATAAAATCAAAAGAACACAGTAAAATCATACAGATGACGAAATAAATCAAAACAATATTGAATAGCACTTACTAATATTTTCTCTTTAAGCATTTGCAAAAATGTTGCAGCGTCTTTTGAAAAACCATTAAAAAAAGTCCTGAATTTTTTTTTCATAATAAATTTTTACTTCATAAAAAAAAAACTTCTCAATTTTTTTTTAATATTCTGTTCTTTGAAAAAGTCTAGGTAAAAGTACTAAAAAGAGTTCTGGAAATACATTTCTATATAAGATACATTCCTGAAATACTTTAGGATAATGAAGATAATTTTAGTGCAATTCACAACCCTGAATTTTTAATAATAATAGAACAACACAAATGTACCTTTTTTGAAATACGCACTTACTATACAGTATTTGCCTTAAGTAACATACACATTTCTATTCACCTTTATAGAAACAGTATAAAGAATAACTGTGCGAGAGGAAAAGTAGTTTCAAGACAAAAGGGAATTAAAAAATGCTATTCACCGAATACGAATTATTATTTAAAGGTAATATATTCTATATTACATTTTAGCATAAGTTTTACAAGCAACTATAAAACATAAAGTGACCTTACAAAAGTGGACATAAAGTTAGTCTCAGTCGCTTCTCCTTAGTACAGTGTTTTATCATAAAAAAAATTTGAATTGCCCTCCCTACTTCCATCCTTTCGATTGAGGATTCCGTGCTGTGATTGATCGAATTACAAAGAAAAATCAAATCCAGATTGTGGAAAGATGGGACTTGCACCATCTCTAAGAATATTGAACTGAACATTCAGAAACGATTATGTTGAACCGTCGAACCAGTGCTGACATACTTGATTGTTTCATTGTTACTACTCTTTTAGCTTTTTTATGTTCTTTTTCCTGAATTATCTAATTAAGAATAATTAATGTGCAATACAGAGACTCAAGACTCAGACTTCTCCTTTTTCACATGCAGAACTTCTTATGAAGAAACTTCCGCTACTAATGATTCACCGTACTCCTATACAGTTCTACTCTACAGTCGCTACTGCCCTTCCATCTAAATGGCCCAACCTAACTAACATGAGATCAAATAAGGCTGATGCCATTCCTGACGAGCTAAAATCCTGCGCTCTGGAAACGATCGAACAAAGATATCCAGCGAATGAGTGGCTCCATATCTACACTGACAGCTCATACCTGCCAGAAACAAACGAAGCCGACGCGGGATGGTTTTGTCGGCTTTTTGAGGGCTCATTGGCAGTGGGAAAAAAACGCCACCAACTACAATGGCGAGATCTTGGCTGTCTGTGAAGCTACAATGCAATTACTAGCTGCTGGTCTAGCTCCTGCAAAAGTTGTCTTCTTCATAGACTCCCAAGCTGCAATTTTAGCTTTAAGCAGTAATGTGCCAACTGACTGCCTTAACACAATTCAGTGCCTAACTAAAATTGCGGAGCTAATCCTATATGGCTCGACTGTGGACTTACAGTTACCAAGTCATGTTGGGATCCCCGGCAATAAGAGAGCTGACCAAAAAGCCAAGTCATCTCAACCGGAAGTCCCCTTGACTCTCAGAAGAGCAAAGAACATTATTTCCACAGCCATTGACAAATATGCTACCGTGACCCAAAAAACCGAGAACCTTGGAAAGCCATGGGAAACTCTGACCCCTATGAGTCGAGGGAACCTGGAGAGAGCTGAAGCTTTTGCCCACTTTCGCCTAACCATCGAACATGATTTTTTGAGAGTATACCTCCACTGACTTGGCCTAGCTGCTGACGAGGTCTGCTCACTCTCTGTGGCCATGCCAGAATGGATGGCGACCACCTGCTCCGGTGCACTGGACTCGATGAATATCCGACTGATGATATCGTCAGTCGGTACTGGGAGACTCGGCAACAAATGGTCAAGAAGCCAAGCACGGGTGTTGGATAAATAAATAAATAGAATAATTAATTTTTTTAACTAAAAGAGCATTCAAATCTTTTTTTTTACATTAGTCACTTTATTTTTAACAAAAGGAATCCCTTTATCTACCACTGCAAAAATATAGATTTACAGTTATTTAGAATTTTTCAGCTTCTCATATCTATTATTCTACCTACAAGTATTATTAAAGTACTCTAATCAAGATTCAATTCGCATTCCATTTTCTGAATCAATAGGAATTATATAAGGTTCAATGGGTATCTCACTGGCAGAATTATTGATTTTCTCAGTCATATATATATTGTACTCTCAGCAGTGTTATTCTTTTCTACAGATTCCACAGTGGTTTTTGGCATTTTAAGACCAGATCGAAGAATCACTCAAATCAATTAAATTTTAAAATAACTTAACATTTTTAAGACTATGAAACATTATAAAAATTGAATACTAATATCACACACACACACACACACACACACACAGTCAAAGCATTTGAAAATATTATAAATAATAGAAATCATAAAGTTAATCATTAAAATGAAAATAACAGTTTTATGGAAATACACATTCCTCAAAATAAAATTAATATTAATATATAAGGTTTTTTTTAAAAACAAAATGTAGCATCAACTAAACAAATTTAAAGATTTTAAATATTTTTTTTGAAAACAATTAATATATTAAATATTAAACATTTCAAATAAAATGCACAAAATTTTGTTTATGTGGTATCACAAATAAAAGCTACTTAAAATTTAAGATTTTGCCTTGAGTCAACATCAGCTGCTTAATAACCAGCATTTATTAGCAACACCATGGCTCAAAAACCATTTTAAAACACTGGTAATTGAGCTAATTCCATCTGCACATACTTCCACTTTTTTTCTTTAGTTTTTTTTTTTTTTTTTTGAAGATCACGCACTTTTATGAATTTGTATCCATTTATGGTCATGAATTTCTTTGTTTACTTGAAAATTTTTTCTTCGTGATTCTGAAGATAGAGTTTCCGCATACGATGATAACTAAATGTAAAATATAAAATAAACTGGAGATGAAAAACAAATCATCACTGAAAGATTTGGTGAATTCAAAGAATCTTTTGAAAATCCGGTTTCCAAATAATAATTTATTATAATTATAATCTCTGCATGGCCGTTACATACTGTATAATGGATGGCCCGTGCCATCCAATAGTGTGAGAGAATTAGAAGGAAGAGATTAGCCATATATTCAAAACAAACACAATAATTCACAACTATCAACAACGACATAAATTCAATTACCTAAGTTGAGAAATGCACCAATTACCAAATATGTGAAGCAATAGTGAGGTAGACGAGATACTAGGAGAATTAACAATAAATCGGATCACTTACACCCAGGCAATACACCTTCTAATTCAAATCGTTCTAATCCAAATTAACTCTTAATTTACCAAATCGTCAATCTTAATATTAATCAAATAAGTTACGAAGTTCTCTCACATAACTTCACGCTAATCAATCACTCTATCCGTTTGCAGTCTAATCACTCTCTCCTAACTCGAAAGTTTAATCTTTATATAATAGTCTTAATTTACATAATCACATCTTCTTCTTTGGAGGAAAGTTTTCAATAGAATAAACTTTAAAGACCCATTATTCCCCAAGAGCACTATTAGTAGGAAGAATGCGAATATATATATATATATATAGACCCGTTACAATGCAACGTGCAAAAAATGCACTCACAAACTCAAATATCTAAAAACCTAAGTCATAAAAAATTGCCTTTTAATTGAATTCGAAATAATTTCTTTATCAAATGAGTATGATTTCAAATGCTTTCAACAATATTTTTGTAAATGTCTCATGTTATTCACCTCATATATAAAAATAAATATAAAAAAATATTATGTGAAGGAAAATATTTTAGATATGAAAAGGTTTGATATGAAACTAATCTCTTCTTACTACTCTAATATATAAACATCAAATTAGAAAGAAAAGTAGATGATTTCGAAATTAGTTCAGTATGAATAATTATGATAATATTGAAGGGAAAAAATGAGATTTTTGTAACACCCTCAATATGTTTCTTTTCCAGCAACGTTATTATATGTTTAAAAAAAAAATAGGCAAAAAGCATTTGCAATGACAAATGAAGTATAGTACTTCTATTTTCTTCAGAAATTTATATTGTACGATAATTGGATGACAACTGATTAAGTGATGAAATGATGGCCCTCTTGAAAAGTTTTCTGCGGTTATGGTTGCAAGTATGGTTCATGTTTCGAACGTACAGTGGGTCGACAAATAAGCACTTAATTAGATAGCTATTTGTGATGTATTCAAGTAATATGATATTAGAAACAGAAATCTTATACCGATCATATTTAGAGGGAACGAATGTAAGTAAAAAACTATAAATAAAATGAAGATATTCTTTCTCAAACCACATTCATAGTCCAAATCATTAGAATAAAACAAAAATATGATTAGTGAAAAACGTTTCTGGAACAGCTGGAAATTCTTTCCATTTATTCTTTTCAAAATAAGAATTAAGAGAGGGGTTTCATTTTTTAAAAAAAAAAGATAACTGAAATACACTCATGTCCATAAATTAAGGTTAATGTAAGTTCAGGCGCAGACAGAGTCAAAAGCAAAACAAGCATGACTTGTTTGTAAAGACTTTTTATTAAACAAAAAGTAAAGAGCAAAAAAGATGCTATATGTTTGATATCATTAATAAAAATTGCGATTTTTGCTCCCTAGAGCAATTACAGAAAAAAAAATATTACATGCTGGGTATGATGGTTAATACATAGTATGTCTCCCAGATGATGCAATGCAGTCCGTACAGCTCCTGGGCATGCTGACTATCAAATTATAGATCTGATTTTTGGAAATAGTACACCACTCATCAAGCAATGCTCTCCAAAGTTCCGGTAGACACGTAGGAGGTGGTTGATGGGCTACAACTCATCGGCCAAGCATATCCCAGAAATGCTATACTGTATTCAAGCACGGTGAGAATGCTGGTTAGTTTATACGGGTGATATCCTACGATTGATGGCATTCGCTTACGATGTTTGCACGGTGAGGAAGGGTGTTGCCATCCATAAACACAAATTATGCACCCATGACACCCCGAAACAAACGTACATGTTGTTCCAGAATGACATCCCGATAGATGTGGCCTGTCATCGTTACACTCTGAATATGCAGGTCAGTTCTGGAACCAAGAATAATTCCTCCCCAAACGAACCATCCTGCACACCGTATCGGTGTCGTTTAATGGTGTTCTCTTGGTGGTAACGGGTACCTGGCGCTCTCCATATGAAAGTCTGGCGAGAATCAGACTGCAAACTAAACCTGGACTCGTCGGAAAACATCACACAAGACCACTGTTGCGGTGTCCACAATGCATGCTCTCTACTCCAGGTTAATCCCAGGCGACAGTGAGTTGCGGAAAAGGGAACACATCTGACAGGCCTACGAGCATATAGACCAATGTGCCCTAAGCGTCTGTACACGGTCTGCCTTGAAACTGTCGTACCGGTAGCTGAAGAGAGCTGACGAGATAGGTCTGATGCTGTGCTCCGTCTGTTTCTTTTGGCAGTAACTGCCAAATACCGGTCCTCATTCGGCGTTGTAACTCGGGAGGGGGACCTGTGCTGTAACATCTACTCACCTTACCATCATCTTGGAATCGTTACCAAAGCCTGAAGATGACACTCTGGGCGATTCCAAGTTCCTCGGATACTTCCAGCTGGTTACGTCCACATTCCAGTCGTCGGATAATTCTACCACGTAAAAAATCATCCAAATGCTTCCTTTGTGCCATAACTATGCGGTTATTGCACTGAAAGGCTTATAAAGCGCTTGCGACAGGCACGTATCCAGGGGAGGGGCCCGTGGGGCCCGGGTCCCCCCTGAAATCCTGAAATTCGAAAAAATTTCCATTTGAAATTTGAGTTTTTTGTCGATGGAAAATCGTAATTTACTTTCGAATAATTTGAATTTTTCGATACTCCGGCTTAGTTCGCTCACGCGCCACCAGATGGAGATGGAATATTTCGCATCCCAATTGCACGTGGCACGTGATTGCGCCATTCATAACCAAAAAAAACGTGGCACGTGAGTGTTGTGGGTTGTGTACAATCCAAGCATTTTTTTCTATCAAACATTCGAGATTTTTGAAAGACCAAATATGAAACGTCGTCAAGGTCAACCAACGATTACATCGTTTTTCAAGAAGCCGAAAGCATATAATTTGGATGATGCAGCAAATGTTGATAGTGAGTAAAGTGACGTTTTGAATGCCAACTCCAAGGTTATGTTGTGATCGATTTCGAGGGAAATTAAATTCATTGTAGCTTTCGTTTGATTTTGTTTTGATTCATTGATTTTGATTCAATTTCGTTTTGATTTTTTTGTTTTGATTCTTTGATTTTGATAAATTTTGATTGTTTAATTTCGTTTTGTTTTTGATTTTTTGATTTCGTTTTGTTTTTGATTTTTTGATTTCGTTTTGCTTTTGATTGTTTGATTTCGTAAAAATAAATAAAATTTACAATTTTATTTGAATTTCAGCATTTTTCTAACTGACCGACATTGTTTTGATTCTTGCGAAAATATTTACTAGTAAATTTCTAAAAATGCACGTTTTTATATTTTACAGAAAACTTTCCAAACAATAGTGAGTGTAATGAACAAAGCAACCTTAGTTTCAAAGTCAACTCGGGACCGAAAACGAATTTTCGCGTCGAAGGCATAGACGAAGAAAGTGAGCAGTATATTTCAAACCATCTTTAGCGAATATCTGACATTATGATAAATGGTTATATAGAATAAAAATTTTATTTTGCAGATGGGGACAATATCTCTCATTTGGACTCCGATGACAACATATCAGACCCAGTCACTTCAACCGGCTTTCAAGAAATCGTTCACCCTGTGTGGCAAGCAAATCGATTTGATATTGGGAACACGAACCGAAATTCTCTCGATGACACTACGAAAAAAAATGTGCTTTCAACCAAACTACTTCCAAAAGAACCATACAAATTCCCTACAGAAAAATCACACAATAGGAGTTTTCAACCCAAGTGGATTACTAATGATTTTGCTTGGCTGGCATACTCAGCGAGTGAAGACAGCGTGTATTGTAAACCTTGCTGGTTATTTTTCCATGAAGGCGTTGGAAAACTTGTGTCTGTCGGTTTTCGAGACTGGAAAAAAGCTAAAGAATCTTTCAAAAAACACATGGAAAAAGAATATCACAAAGTGTGTGTTCTGCAAGCCACTTCATTCCTCAAGATATCAGGCGGAAAACAGCTTGATATAGCATCCCAATTGGATAGTCAACGCACCAAAGATAGCTGAAAATAGAGCTGCAATCGAACCAATTATTCGCACAATTCTTTTTTGTGCAGAACAAGAATTACCTCTAAGAGGCGATCATGATAATGGTGCCTTATCTTTGACACGACCTGAAAAAAAAGATGGAAAGTTTAGAGCTCTTTTGCGGTTCAGAATTGAGTCTGGTGATAAAAATTTAGAAAAACATGTACTTAATAACTCCAAAAACGCTACTTATATGAGTCCTATAATCCAAAATGAAGTCATTCAGACGCGTTCCGACATTGTCACTGAAAAAGTTATTGACAGAATCTAAAATGCAGAATGTTTTAGTCTCCTTGGCGATGAAACAATGGATGTTTCAGGGACCGAGCAGTTATCACTATGTATCCGGTACGTCGATATCCCAGATCTCCAAGCTCCTGTTCTTCGTGAAGATTTTGTCGGATTCATCCCAATCAACGATCAGTCTTCTGAAAATCTGGCGAACGTTATTCTGCAGCGATGTGATGAGCTCAATCTTGATATGACCAAGTGTGTTGGGCAAGGATACGATGGGGCAGCAAATATGGCAGGTCATTTAAGTGGAGTTCAAACAAGAATTAGAGAAAATTATCCCAAGGCAAGATACATTCATTGTGCCAGTCACCGTTTAAACCTTACTCAGTCGAATATCATGTCGGTTCCAGCAATACGCAACTGTCTTGGAGTTGTTAGTCAAGTTGTAAATTTGTTCAGGAATCATTCGAATGCAAACAAAATTTTTCAAGAAACTATCCAAGAACATGCTCCAGACAGTAAAAAGAAACGACTTCTCCGACTTTGTGACACAAGATTTATCGAAAGGCACGACAGTATCATCGTGTTTTTAGAACTCTTCGAATGCATTGTCATGGCTTTAGAAGAAATCGCTCAAAGAACGTGGACTATATCTTCAACGGCATCGACTCTTCACTCAGCGAGTCAAAAAAGTGAATTTTTAGTGAGCATTGTTGTTTGTGAGAAACTGTTCAGCTTGACCCTTCCACTGTCGATTTTCCTTCAAAATAAATCTTCAGATTTAGTTTCCGCTGTGAAGTATACAAATGAAGTATTGAGTTCACTCCGACAAATGCGGGAAACCGCTAACGACACTTTCACAGAAATTTTTCAAGTGGCGTCGAAATTTTCTGCAAACCTTTTTGACACTGAACTTCAAGCTCCCAGAGTTACATCACGACAGAAATCTAGTGCAAATCCGCAAACGACATCGAATGAAGAGTATTTCAGAGTCACTACATTCATTCCTTGTATCGATACTTTGATACAAAATTTGACTGACAGATTCATCAAGAACGAAGATATTCTATCAAGTTTCCAACTGCTACTGCCAGGATATGCTTGCGAGAAAAAAATAAATGAACTGGAAAAATTAGGTCCATACTTTCAAGACGAAATGCCATTGTCCGCAGTTCAAGCTGAGTACAGATTATGGTGTGCCAAAATATCATCAATTGATCCATCGACCGAAATTTTGAAACTGTTGGAGTATATTGTGACGGAACATTTTTTCTCTCGTGCGATGAATCTTCTTCTCAAGGTTATGGCTACTCTTCCAGTCACAACGGCTAGCGTCGAAAGATCGTTTTCGATAATGAAGAGGATAAAAACTCTACCTCGTAGTGTGATGGGCCACGACAGGCTAAGTGCACTAGCGATGATGTCAATTCACTGGGATACTGTTGTTGATCCGGAGGAAGTACTCGACCGCTTGGCGAAGAAAAAATCAAGAAAGTTACTTTTTTAAGGTGTATGTTCTGGAGAAAAATCAATACTGATATGAATTTTGCTATTAGCAGGTATTTTTTGTTAAACATAAAGAATGCTTAAACTTCTTTCAAACATTATAATAGATGTTTATTGTACACCTTATACTGCATCTTTTTCTTGCACAAAAAATAATAAAATATTAAACGTCATTTTTGAGTGATTTTCGTCCTTGAGCGCCCCCCGAAACGAATTTCTGGATACGGGCCTGGCTTGCGAACAATTTTACTTCTTTACCTGTATTCCTTATATATCCTCCTCTTACCCTCTCTTCATTGTGACGTACTATCAGTATCATCTGGTGGCTTCCTACAATTTGCATATGATTCTTGAAGATGTATGTAGTCATTTACGCGGGAGATATATTTATGTATAAATATATACATATTTTAGAATTCGATTTCCGCATGACTCTGAATTATCTTTAATTTATGTACATGAGTGTAAATACAGTAAACGTGGAAAATATGGACCCCAAAACACTTAACTGAAAATATACTACCCTAAAACACTTTCTATTTTCCCAAAATTAAGATGTTTCAAACTTTACAGTATGGTCTTTCTAATGGTACATGAAAATAACCCTTAACTCTTGTGTTACTGCTTGTATAAAGAAGCTCCAAAAAAAATTCAGCAATTTCCCATATTTGACTAAAACTTATGGTAATATGGGCACAATTGGCGGATATATGGGCAGGTTTTGTCATAAAAAAGATAAAAGAAAATGTCATATTTTAATTTACCTTTTCTAAACTTAAATGCATTTTTACACAAATAACATGTTTGGCAAATGGTAAGAAGTAAATTTAAACCATTGTTATTGAAAAAATTGTATCATAAAAATTTGTCCACGTTTTTTTAATCTATAAATTAAAAATAATTAAAATGGTGAAAATCAGATAAACAATTAATAATCACAAATTACTACAAACTTAAAGAAAAGTAACATTTAATGAGAACTTGTCTTTGTATCACACGCTCACTCATTACAGAAGAAGGTGTCAGCCTCTAATTCGACACATTCCTTATGAAAACCAGGATGAACAAGAGCCCCAATATTGTACCCATTTCTGTCCTTAATTTTCATCATAATAGTTAGCACCGAAAACAAGTCAAATGCAGGATGCATTCTGTTAGCTTATCATATGATTTTGCTTTGCGTTTTGCTCCTACACCTTCTCTACGACCTCCATCGGCAACTCTTCTTTATAAGAAGTAAGACCTTCTACCCTTGTCAGCTCTCTTGACACATTACTACGTCTTCTGCGATTTCCGTAAGTTGTTTTCAGTGTTGTAATTGGATTTAGCTCCTCCAAAAATGATTCTGCTGACTGCGAGAATTTAGTAGTGACAATAGAGGAGCAATGTGTTGCTGTAATTTGGCCTAAGTTATAAGGAAGAGATTTGTGGAAGGAAGAACTCAAGGGACGTGTAGAACAAGAGGATGGTCCAGGAGTAAGGTTAGAAAGTATTACTTCATAAAATTTTTGTACTGCCCATATTTACTCTAGTGACATTGTTCAATAGTTGGCACTACTGCTATCGAATGGAGAAAGAACAAAACCACCCATTCCCGCCAAAGCATACTACACTCACATAAAAGTACAGACAATTCATAGGTTTCATGTAAAATTAATAAATAACTAAAGATAGCTAAAATATAACAACAACCTCAATTTGAAGTATCAGGTAGTTGTACTTACACTGGTGTCCAAAAGTTAAGCATAAATCGTAAAATGCGAAAAACATGGAGTAAATATTCGTAAAATTATTCCAAATTTCTTGCGGATATTAATTGGGTGAAGAAAAAACATTGGGTTTAAGCAAAACTTTTCAGTCGACTACGTCCTGCGTGAAACACCAGCGCATGTCGGAACGCGGAGAAACCGATTCACGCAGCATAGGCAGTTCAGACAAGTTTCGTGCAACTGCTGTGCGAAGGAACGTTGTTAACCATCAAACAAGGTGAATGATGGCACAAAGACGCCAGTTGGACATGTTTACGAAAGGAAGAATCGTTGGAATGCTGGAATACTCACGATCACAAACCGAAGTGTCTCGAATTCTGAATGTGGACCAGTCTGTGATCTCAAGACTGTGGCAGAAGTTTCAAAGAACGGGAGATGTTACCCGACAACCAGTATCAGGTCGACCAAGAGTCACAACCCCTCGCCAAGACCGATATCTGGTAATAAATGCCCCTTCTAGTCAGAGGGGAAGTACTGCCAGAGCACTGGGTTCGGAGCTCACAGTCGCCACTACGAATTTCGAGACAAACTGTTTACAGGAGACTCAATCATGCTGGCCTGTATGCCAGAAGACCAGCAGTTTACATTCCCCTAACGTCTGCGCATAAATGCTCTCGTTTGAACTGGACTTTGAAACATCAACATTGGAGTGTGGGAGAGTGGGCCAATGCGATGTTCAGTGACGAGTCCCGGTTTAGTCTGAGTAGTGATTCTCGGCGGGTAACGATATGGAGAGAAAGTGGAACACATTTGAACCAAGAAACATAACGGAAAAACATCATTTTCCATCAAGGGGAGTAATGGTATGGGCAGGTATCATGATGGACGGCCGTACAGACCTCCAATTTCTTTGACACGGGGTCTGTGACTGCTCAAAGATACAGAGACGAAGTTCTTGAGAATTATGTTCGCTGGTTTCGAGGTGCTGTAAATCCTGACTTCATATTCATGGATGATAAAGCGCCATGTCACCGAGCGGTGCTGATTGATGACTTCCTTGAAAAGGAAAACATCCAGCGCATGTCGTGGCCTGCGAACTCCCATAATTTAAATCCTATCGAGCATGTATGGGATAGGCCCGGGAGACAAATTGCAGCCCTTTCGCACCCACCAAGCTCCGTTACAGAACTGAAGAGAGCTCTCCAAGAAGCTTGGAACCGTTTGATCCCACAACTCATTCATCATCTCATAGCAAGTATGGTAAATCGCTGTGCAGCGTGCCCAGCTGTCAGAGAGGTGACTACACGCCTTATTTAACTGCAGCATCAGTATTTTATTTAATGTTTTCTTTCATTTTTTCTTTAAAGTGTGAATCCTTGCTATGCTCAGTTTTCTTTCAAACTGCTGCTTTGGATAATAAAATTAATTTTTACATTCTTTTGATTTGCTTCCTTATTTTATAACTATTTTACACTCGCATATCACGTTTTCCGCCATTCTGATTTACAGTTCCTTCTTTATTCCCATAATTATCAATTATGCTTAACTTTTGGACACCAGTGTACATTAGAAATAATCTGTATGCACTTCTGTTTGAACCGCAAAACATAAACATTTCACACAGTCGCCATGACTTACCTAACGCTGATGACTACGCTGATGACTTACCTAAGATTTGTTTCTCATATTTTAGTAATTCGTTTGACTATTAATGTCGCACTTAAAACCAACTAGAAGAACATTCGTTATTAGTAGATAGATCCTCTATATAGAAAAATAACCGGGAGAATCTGAAAAACGTATCAGAAAAGAGAAGTTTGGAAGCATGACTTGATGAATGAAAAAAATTAGTATTAAGAGAAAACAATTGTTTGCTACAATTTTTTGAACAATGATAGTTATAGTAATAGATTTAACCCATGATAAGCAATATTAGCGACAGAATTGCATCTCTCGAAGGATAGTGACAATAATTAATTACACTTGCGTTCTAGTTTCAGAAACTTTAAAACAAAATAGATTTTTTAGAAACAAATATTTTGCTTTTACATATTTTCTTATAGCTTTCTTCAACTTTGCCACTTTATCTAAATGCATTTCTTGCACAATCGATAGTGCTGATATGCTCTTACTTGCTTTTTCAAAAAGAATATAGAGAAAAAAAAATATTTTTTATGAGTACTTAGATAAAATCGATAAATTAATAGAATCATTATAAAAACGCTCGTGTTTGTCTATACTAAAAATTTGCACAAAAATTGTTCATTAGAATTTTTGATGCAAAGATAAAATCCAAAGAAATAGCATAGAAAAACAAAGTTATAATTTTTATGATTTTTAAAAGAAAAAATACTTTACTGACCGCTATGAAACCCATCAAACCAATCTGGCTTCTGTGAATATTGCATAATTTCTCTATATTACCTATGTCCGAGTTTCTCAAACTGTGGAGCGTGCTCCCATAGGGGGCATGAAAACCCTTCGGGGGGAGAGCATATCAAAAAGACGAAAGTAAAGGATTATTTTTATAAAAAAATTATTAATTTACTGAAAGGAAGCAAACAAAGTACATTCTGAACTATGAAAAGTATAACATAATATACTTATCCTATAACTTAAAAGTAACTTAAAATATTTATTACTTATATATATATATATAAAAGCACAACACACACACACACACAATACAAAATTCAATATTTATAATGATCATTTGTACAGTTAACAATTAAAGTCGTATTGTATCTTTAGCGTCGAAGTATTATTATAGTATTAAATACAGTCCTTGTATGAGGGGGGGGGGGCGTTGAAAATTCTGATTGAAAATTGGGTTGCTAATATTGAAAGTTTGAGAGGTTGATCAAAACAAAATAGATTTTAAAACAAAATAGATTTAGAAAGTTTTCCTGGATGGTTCTCGGAGGGGGTTGCGAGTTGTAATTGCCCTCCCCAGAGCGTTCCAGACATGCTCTGTAGGGTTTAGGTCTGGAGAATATTCTCACTCTCCAGAAATTTGTCGACCAGAAGAGCTGTATGGTGTCTCGCGTTATCGTCCTTTAAAATGAACTAAGGGCCACATGCATACCTGAAAAGGTGAACATAGGACTCCAAGACCTCTTCTCTATACCTCACAGAGCTTCTTTCAAAAACATGGAGAAGTGCATGGCCATCCAACATTATGCCTGCCCCGACAATTAAGCCTTCTCCGCTATAATTGTTGATTTCGCGGACATTGGAGGGTAGGTAGCGGGTCTCTGGTTCTCTCCATATGAACGTACGGCGAGAATTGGTGTTTAGGCTGAAGTGGGACTCTTCGGTGAACAGAACGGTCGATCATCAATCCATACTCCAATCTCTATGCTGTCTGCACCATGATAAACTGACTTTCCTGTTTGTAGACGTGAGCGGGACGTAAGCAGTAGGTCTTCTGGTAAACAACCCTCTCTCATGAAGTCTTTTTGAAACAGTCACCCTTGATACACGGGTTCCTGTGGCTGCATACAAGTAACGAGGGAGCTGAGAAACTGTAGCTCCTTTGTTGCGCCTCGCTACAATCGACAAATGGCGATCTTCTCTGACCGTCGTGGCTCTTGGAGGACCTTACCCAGGCTTTCTCTCGATGGGTTTAGTATACTGGAACTGTTTCCATAAGTTGCTGGGTGACGACGCTGGGCGTTAAATTGAACTCCCTACAAATCTGGGCTTGACATAGGCCTGCTTCTAGCCTCCCAATAATTCGCCACCTCATTCCATCATCTTAAAGCTGGTGGTTACTCATTTTCCCTGATACAATTTGAACTGAACCGATTGCTTCAAAATAACACCAAGAAATTCGCCGAGGTGTGCTGGCGAACGAAATACGTCTTAACTTGCACGCTCTTATAAAGCTTGTGGCCGCGGTAACCAAGTAATCAAGGAATCTTACTACTTAAAATCCCTATGTATTTGACAGAATTCATTTTGCCTTTAAGAGAAACTAAATTTCCAGTGCCATTTGTTGTGAACCCCCCCCCCCCTTCAAACATCTCTTCAGAAGGGTATTTTACAATCTGTTGGATATGATCTGGTAACAGAGTTACAACTTCACTTTGTCTTACTGCACTTGATTTGTATACCTGCACAAATAAATGTGTTTCATCACTAAAAATTACCTTCTTCCAGTCGTTGAGAGCCCAAGATTGGTATTTTTTGACCCGTGCTAAGCGTTTTTCTATCATTTTCTGAGTTAGAAATTGTTTTACCTTCGAGCTTGTTATCTCACGACCAACTTCCAGAGGCTTTTATGCACAATTGAGGTATTCACTTCAGCACTATACTCTAATAAATCTTTTTGAAGGTCTATGCTTGCCTTCCTTGAATTTATTTTGTTAGAATTTTATCGGTTCTTTGAGTAGTTTTCCGTTTGTACCCACATTTTCTTTTTCTTTTTAGAGAGGATATTCCAGAATCTTGAAATGTTTTTAAAATTCTTGAAACACTTGATTTGCCTACACTAACTGCTGTAGATATATCTCTCACAGTCATAAAAGTGTGTTCTTTAAGAGCGATTATTTTAGAAATCTTCCCCGGAGTAATATCTTCTTTTGAAAAAAGCAAAAGTAATACGTATTACACGGAACGCAAAATTATAACCACCAGCTGCCGCACTGAAATTCCTACAACTGAACTACTAATACACTAAAACCAGTCAAACGAGTAAATTATAGTTGAAGTAGATTCATAATACTACCTCTAGGCAAATATAACAGGTTTGTGGCAGTTCGGAATATCACTGGTAATCATATACCACCTCTGACAAGAAAAATAAGTTTGTCCCAATTAATTCGAACAATATAGTATCAAAAGAAAAAGGAAAAGTTGTAAAGGGTGCAATTACGTTAGCTGTAAAACAATTTATAAGGGTTTCTAATGACCATATCAAGAATTTAAACGTGTGCTTCTAAAAATAGTGATCAAGATAAATGTTACACTAATGTTGATTCTTTGAAGAAACAAAACTGGATATAAATGCAAAGATTATGAGAAAAACTTACATATTCCTCTCTGTAGAAATGTGCTATAAGATCAACAGCTTTCTCCTTCGAAGTTCCCAAATCTACATCATTCCGAATATTGAAGAGAAGGAAAGCGAAGCTTCGTAGTCAAGGAATCCGAAATACAAGTTTAAAATGCAGTAACGAAATTATTGAAAAATCCAAAAACTATCATAACACTCAAAATAAAAATTAGGAGTAATATTTTGATAATAAATGTTGCTACTGCTGTTTTGGGACAAAGGGAGTATCACTTTTCATGTTAAAGGAAAAATGCTTATGAATGAAGTTTTCAAATTTTAAAAACATGGTATTATAAACAGGTGCATAAATTACAACGCTGCAAATTTTCCTGAAAATTGAGATATATTTCAATTTGAAAATGTGTGTGTTTCGAATTTATTTCCGACTCTTTTGTTACTGGAGAAAGCAGCTTTATATCTTTAAGCTTTTATCCAACTGAATATAAATGTTAACTTTTAAAATATGCTTTTAAATTTTTAACAACTCCCCTTCCCGTCTACCCTGTGACCCGGCTAAAGGTGTAGGAGGAAGTGAAGGATGTTTCGACATGATAGTTTCCAATTATTTATTCAGTACTTTAATTAACTCAAAAACAAATCAATGAATCAGAATAAAAAGGATTTTTCCAATTAGCTAACAGAGGTAAGGAGGCGAGAGTTGAGTTTTTGGGAAATACTTCTAATAATTTATCCACGTTGTATTAATCAATCTTCTACCTTAATATTGCTTTAAACGGTAGATATGTAACTAATAGCCACTTAAACCTTTTTAATAATTTAAATATCAAAACGTACTATAAAGGTGACTAACACCTGAACTGTAGGTAGTACTCTTAACTCTTAATGCTTAATCCTTTAATCTCTTTTATAAGTCCAACTTCTAATCTTTCCTCTCTCACATCGACTAATTAACTCTCTTCCGTATGCTTCTCTACTACTCACTTTGTTGCACTTTTACTAACTAACTTTCTAACTCTCCTAGCATGCGAACTTGAACAATATATAATAAACTTAATTTGTATATCAGTTTTCTTTTTAAGAGAAGGTTGTTATTTTTCATAGCCCCAAAGATTTCCCAATAGGGTTAGTGGAAGGACGTGTATAGATCCGTCACAAATTTGAGACTTTTCCTAACTGATAAAATATCACTAGGAATAGATTTAACTAGATTTGTAACATAATAGATTTGATTCTCTTAGACTCCGAGAAATTTTTTTATATATATAGCAATTTACACACATCTATTTTTAGAATATTATTCTAAATTATATAAAAAGAAATAATAATTTAGTTTATGAAATCGAATTGAAAGTTAATAATTATAAAAAAATTCTATCAATATTGTCTTGATATCAGCTATAAATTTGTTTTTAAAATTATTTCAAATCAATTTTAGCTCTTCAAAAAAAAAAAATTATTTCTCTATTTTTAAGCTGTTTTACACTTTAATTAGTTACAAAAAAGTTATCAAGGTGGCGCTTTTGCTTTTAGTTCATTGCGTGATTTCTATCTTATGTCACTATTTGGTCGTAGTGGTAGCAACTAGGTTTTAAAATATGGGTTAGCAAAAATTTTATTTAAGTTTTTTTGTTTTTGTTTTTATAATTTTATTTTAAATTTTAATTATATAAATACCTTTTTTATAGGAAAACCTTATTTACATTATTTATGTATTTTATGCATATTTTATTGGTTTTCCCTTCATTTCACACGTATTCTTAGCTCAATTTTTCAACTGGGATCTCTTGTACTATTATGTCTCGAAAATTTCTACTGAAGAGGATGGTTAGAATCCTACAAAGCAATGCTTAACCCTATTTTCATGTCCTAAATCAGTGACAGCTTTAGAAATTAAAATAGTCATCAATTCTAGCCCACAATGATTCTTTAATTTTTAATAGTACCATGTTTCAGGTTCTTGATAGTTGTTTTGTTTGTTAAGCTCTTATTTGTTTCATTAATTATCTAATTTGATTTTGTTATTTATATATATATATATATATATATATGTAACTGTCCAATTTACTTTTTGTATATGACTTTTCAAAGTGAAACTCTGGCGAGTAGAATGCCAGCTAAGTGTCATCCTTGTCTCTTGACCGTAGCTTAAAATTACGAGACCCTTCTCCAGTAGAATTCATGTTGTTTCGAAATACGACATTTAGAAATCAATCAATTCTATGAACGATACCACTAAGCACGACTTTGTTTGGCAAGAACTTACCCATACATCATCCTTTGGATATTACCATTTGCTAACTTTCTATGATGCAATTGCATTGGTATTACCAAGCACATCGGAAACGGATTTTGTTAATTCGCTTCCTTACCAAAGAGGATGCAAATAAATTCGCAACAGGCTCTCTTCAATCTCTTTGCATTATATTTCAACTATTCATGATTACAACATGTACATGCTTGTTATTTACAATAGGTATCGAACTACTTTAAATTATTTTCCTTATTATTCTACATTTCAATTGTTCTATTTTTTTTCACAATTTTCTTTCTTTTGGTACCAAGAATGTATTGAATGTGCAATGTACCGAAAAACCTTATTATGATCTTTTTTCCCCGATGTAATTTACAAATATGTTTTAATGAGGCATTAATTCATTCACGCATTCGTTCAAAAGGTAAGGTTTAAAATATACTGATCGAATTTTCTAGTTAATACACTAATCACATTATATCACTTCACAAACACTTTTCTCATTTTGGGATTTTCTTTCTAAAAAATGATACATACTAAAAATGATTAAAAATAAAGTATTTCACTAGGATTAAATTACAAAAATTCAAAACAGTTTCAAGGCAAATTTTTGATTTTGAGAGAGAGAGAAACATCTTCTTTGATTTTATAAGAAAATAACTTATTTTAAAAAAAAAATTAAAGATATGTAAGTATAAATTTGAAAAACACTAATATCAGATAAACATAAGATAGGTGCAGAATATATATATAAAAGATTCTGCAATATTTATTGTAACAGTCACATTAACACGTGGTATATATAGTGATAAAAATTGAAAAATAAGCTAGAACTTTCTAATAATATCTAAAGTAAATTAGCAGAATGTATTTCATCAACCAGATAATCTTTATATATATAAATCTCGCGTCACAATGTTTGTCCTCAATGGACCACTTACCGATTATAATAAAATTTGCACACCATGTGCAGTTCGATCCAACTTGAGAGATAGGATGGTTTTCATTTCAATTTATCACGCCATAATTTTTTTATAGCCGGAAATGTGAAGAATCCTGAAAAAACGTTGCCAGATTCCCATAAGGGATGCTCATTTCGGTTCTCTCGACGTTATTTCTGAATTTCGTCAAGGTCATTCACGTTGCGTTAGCTTTGTGTTTGGAAGATGGGAAAAGTTGAGGTAGTTTTGAGTCTCGCTGCGTAGAAAAAGGGGAATTCCCTCATATAACCCATCACAACCGATGGTTTTTTTTTATTCTTAAAGATTGATTTATTGAAGAACAGTAGAATATAAGAAAAAAAATATCATAAAAATTATAAGGAAATATTTTTAATATACTTTTATCACATAGTATTATTTTCTTTTTGAATTTCATACTGTGAAATGAATCAATATCGTTGCGTTTAAATAAAAATTATTTTTTAAAACTTTTAATATCAGTGATTTAAAAAATAAAAAGCCAAAAACTTTTTTGAACAAACTTTAATAAAACACTCAAAATACTTAATAATTAATAATTTTTCCCGTGTGTCGAACATTTCAAAAAATCCTCACAAGACCCCCAAGGGGTGTTGCGGGGGGCGGGTGGTTTAAGGGGCGTTATAAATTTTTATTTTTAAGTTATTAGACGTACAGTCTTGAAAACTTAGTAAGCAGATTCTTCTCATAGGGTAGATATACGCTAAAAATGGGTTTCGTGAAAATTGCCCCCAAGTGGCGTTGAGGGGACTTAAGGGGCGTTATAGATAATTATTTCCATTTTTAAACTATTAGACGCACAGTCTTTATATTTGATAAAGAGATTTCTTTCATAGAGTAGAGATCAGCTATAAGAAGGTTTTGTGAAAACAGATCTCTAAGTGGCGTTGCAGGGGAATAAATGGCGTAAGAGATAAATATTTTCGTTTTTAAACTATTTGACCTACCTGCTTGAAAATTGGTAGGAATGTTTCTTTCATGGAGTAAATATCCGCTACAAAACGGGTTTGGAGAAAATTGACCCCCAAGGGGTGTTGCGGGGCAGATATAAATAATTATTTCTTCTTTTAAACTATTAGACTCATAGTCTTGAAATTTGGTTAGCAGATTCCTCTCATAGGATAGAAATACACTGCAAAATGTGTTTTGTGAAAATCGACCCCTAGGTGGTGTTGCGAGGGTTCAAGGGGCGTTATTGATAATTTTTTTGCATTTTTAAATAATTGGACGCACAGTCTTCAAATTTTGCTAAGCAGATTCCTTTCATAGAGTGCAATTCCCCTACAAAATGGGTTTTGTGAAAACAGACCCAGAAGTGGCGTTGCGGGGGCTCAAGTGGCGTTATAGACAATTATCCCCATTTTTAAACTGTTCGACGTACAGTCTTGAAATTTGATAAGCAGATTCCTTTCGCAAAGTAGAGAACCGCTACAAAATGGGTTTCGCGAATGTCAACTACTAAGTTTAATTTCGGGAGATTAAGAGGCGTAATCGATAAATATTTCCATTTTTAAACTACTTGATCATCCTGCTTGAAAATTGGTAGGTATGTTCCTTTCATGAAATGGAGTTCCTCTAACAAAGAGTAAAATGAAAATTGACCCCCAAATATGTTTGCGCGGGGTCAAGAGGAGTTACAGAAAAAAATTCCTGTTTTTAATTGTTAGACCCATATACTTGAAATTTGTTAAGCATGTTTCTTTTGTTGAATAGGGATCCACTAAGAATAAATTTTAATCAAATCAAGTTCTGAGGGGTTGCAGGGGGTTACTGGGACGTATTGACAAAAAAATTACTTTTTTCGAGCTACAAGGACTATAATAATGAAATTTGGTTTGCGTTTTTCTTTTGTTGAATTGAAATCCGCTAAGAGCGGTAATTTTGGAAAACGGCTCTCAACGGGATTACGGGGATATTGATAGTAAAACTTTTGCTTTTTTCTGTTAGATTTAGACTTGAAATTTGGCTTGCATGTTCAATTTACGGAGTAGAGATCCACCGAAAATTGGTTTTGTGGGAATCCATTTGGTTTTTGAGTTACGAAAGAGCAAACATCATTCTATGCTTCAATTTTAGAGATTTTTAGAAAATACAAATTATATGAGTTCTGCCCTTTTTTTTTATCAACAGGTGACAGTTACAGGTATAAGTATATTTTTCAATTCAATCGAATTCTTAATGCTAGGACTTAGATATCAATAATTTATACATATATATAAGCAGTAAAAATTTATAAAAATCATGAAATACC
>BMAO01032939.1:0-20211 GCA_019973975.1 Trichonephila clavata
TTGTTAAAAATTGTTAATTACTGTTGAAAAGCGTCGTATAGAGGGCGCTGCTCTGTAACGCGAAACTTTTGTTTTGGTTATGTGTAGGAGCTCAGTGGCAGGTGAGCTACCATTTGGTACAGTTGTAATCTGTAATTGAAGGGTGGTTGCCCTAATAATACAACCTAAGTTTTAATCATATATGTTTAATGTTCGTGTCATGTCCGTGTCGTCCAGCAATAAAACCTTATAAAAGACAGAAAAGATCGTCTTCATTCTACCACTGAATTCACCAGACGTAATAGTGGCGCATCGGCCGTCAAGGTTCTACTACATCCAAACTGTGCCCAGGGTTGAGGTAAGAGTTTAAAATATTTGATTTTAAATTTGAAGATTTGATAGTAATAATTGCAGTCTTGGGTACATTTATATTGACACGAAATAATGGAGGAACAATTAGATAGATTAAAACGTAAGCGAACTGCGCTTAGAACATTAACTACTAAGCTAATTAAGAAAGTTGAAGATAATTTAGAAACGAATGATGACAGGGATGAATTATGTGATTTGAAGGAATTATTATTAGAAAAGAAAAGTAATTTAAAAGAAATTGATGACTCAATTCATTCATTAATAGAATTAGAGTCTTTAGAAACGGATGTAACGAACTCAGAGGAATATCAGGAAAAATGTTCTCGAGCTGTGAAAAGAATAGCACGAGTGTTAGGAAAAGGAGAAAGAACAGAATCTTTCAATAAAATTCCTGATGAAAGCAGGATTAACCTGCAAAGTGCTCACAGTTCAGTAAAACTTCCCAAACTAGTATTAGAAAAATATTCAGGTGACCCAACAAAATTTACAGAATTTTGGAATAGTTATGAAAGTACGATAGATAAAAATGAAAGCTTAAGTAAAGTAGAAAAATTTGCGTATTTAAAAACATTACTTATAGGTCAAGCACATAATGTCGTAGCTTCACTAGAATTAAATGAAAAGAATTATGATGAGAGCATAAAAGCTTTAAAAGAAAGATTTGGAAAAAAAGACATTATAATTAGTCAATTCATGAATAAATTGTTAAAACTAGAATCGGTAAAGAATTCAAATAATGTTAAAGCTTTAAGAAATTTATACGATGAAATAGAAATGCTGTTCGAAACCTGGATTCTCAGGGAGTTACGAAAGGATCATTTGGTCAATTATTAATACCAATTTTATTAAAATCTATTCCAGAAGAATTTGTTCTGGAATTTAATAGAAGGAAAAATTCAAAAGAAGACATAAGCGTGACAGATTTATTGAATTTCATTAAAACCGAAATAGAATGTCGTGAAGCGGCTAGTTCTTTGACACAAGAGAAAACAAATACATGGTCTCCACGTTTCGAACAGGCAAAATATGAAAATAGAAAAATGTCTAGAAATGTACCACGGCTGCGAGTTTCAATACTGTTGACAATCGTGTGTGCATCTTTTGTAATCAATGCCATTGCTCATTTTCTTGTTATAAGAGTGTAAAAGAAAAATTATATAAATTACGTAACGAAAATCGTTGTTATATTTGTTTCCGGAAGTATCATATTAGTAAAAATTGTAAAAATAAAAGTAATTGTCTAAAATGCGGACTTAAATCGCATCATGAATCAATATGTACTAATAGATTAAATCAAAACAACAAGCGAACAGCTTCAAATCAAATTGTCAATCAAAATATTGAAAACCCGCAAAGTAATTTCGTAAAAGAACCAATTAACTCTCCGGATGAGCATTCTCTTTCTATTATTCAAAATAAATCTTTATGTAAAAAAGATCCTTTATTACAAACATGTTCCGTACTAGCTTTTCATGAGGAAAAATTGAGTTAACTAATTTAATTCTAGATTGTGGTGCTACGCGAAGTTTTATACACGTTAGTTTAGTGAAAAAATTAAACTTAAAAATTGTAGGAGAAGAAATACTTTCTGTTTTTTCCTTCGGAATGACTCATGCCACACCCAAAACATACTCCGTTGTCGAGCTGTTTATTTCGGATATGAAGCAAACAAATAAAATAAAAGTTAGCTGCCTCGTTACTGAAGTTATAACGGCGGCAGAGGTCACTGCCCCTTCGCGGTTGACACTAAAGGCTATGAACAAGTTAGGGTTACACATTGCGGGGTTGTCCGAGACCACAGTGGGAATTCTCATTGGGGTGGATCACTATTGGCAAATAGTAAGAGGTGAAAAGGTCAGAATAGGGAAAGAAATTTATGCGATTTCAACTCGTTTTGGTTGGGTACCGGCAGGGTTACAAGATCCCCCCTACACACGGGAGGGAGAATTCGAAACTCAAAACAGTGCAATTATAAATTTTTCTTCTTGCGTGAAGGACTCTTTAAGATCCTTGTGGAGTTTAGATTTGATGGGAATTACTGACAACCAAACTGTTTCTAAGGAGGAAAGGGAGATAATTCAGGGTTTCGAAAGGCAAATACAATTTGAAAATAATAGATATTCCGTTGGCTTGCTATGGAAAGCTGAAATGGGTCAGTTAGAAAATAATTTCGCAGTTGCATTAAGGCGATTTGAAAATCTTAAGAATAGATTAAATAGAAATCCCGATATTTTTGAGCAGTATAAAAGAGTAATAGAAGAGCAAATTAAAGAGGGTATAGTTGAGGAATGTTCAGATGAAGGACATGATTCGTCGTATTTTATGCCACATAGAGAAATACTTAAACAAAATGAAACTACGAGTTGTAGAGTTGTTTATGACGCGAGCTCTTCACGATCTAAAAACGTAAAATCCCTTAATGATTTTCTAGATATTGGGCCTAATTTGTCCCCTCTTGTATTGGACGTAATTTTAAAATTTCGCAAATATGAAATTGCTTTTAACGGAGATATTGCCAAAGCATTTTTAATGATAAGTATCGCAGAAAAGGATAGGGATTATTTAAAATTTCTTTGGTATGGTAAAAGTGAAGATGAACATAAAATTTTAAGATTTAAACGTCTTCCATTCGGACTCTGCTGTAGTCCAGCAATTTTAGCAATGACGATAAAATATCATATAAAAAAATATGCAAATACAAATCCGGAAGGTTATAAAATGCTCGATTCATCTTTATATGTAGACGATTTGTATTATGGCGCAGACACAATAAAAGATGCATATAGATTGTCAACAGACGCAATTAAAATTTTCTTAAATGCTGGGATGGATCTACGAAAATTAAGATCCAATTCCTCGGAACTTAATTCTTTATGGATTGAAAAGGGTTTCAATGTGGGATTGACTAAAGAGTCAAAATTTTTGGGCATGGTTTGGACCCCAGAAATGGACGAGATAAAATTAAATTGTGAATTTTTAGAGAATTCATTCGATCGTATTCCTCAAAAGGCTACTAAGAGAACTATTCTTCAGACTGTAGCGAGAGTTTACGATCCAATGGGATTGTCTCAGCCCTTTACGATGATGATGACAATCATGTTACAAAAAATATGGACTGCAGGACTTGATTGGGATGAAACCCAACCAGAGGAGATGAGGAAGCAAAGACATGTCAACGAGGAGAGTGTTGTGAATGAAAAGGGATCTAAGGACATTCATTCACTTACGGCTTCTATTCGAGGCATTGAAACTTCGACTTTGTTGGACTTGACCCGATTCATTAGTTTATTGAGAGTTCATCGAATCACGGCGTATGTCATGAGATTTATCAACAATACTCAAAGAAAATCCATTAAATTAAAAGGCCCGTTAAGTTCAACTGAAATCTCAAGTGCCGAGCGCTATTGGGTGAAAGCTATTCAACGAAAACACTTTCCAAAAGAGACTCTAGATCTTTCTCAGGGAAAGTCTCTAGACAAGGCATCTAAAATTTATTCGCTTAACCCAGAGCTAGATATGCATGGTCTTCTGCGTCTAAAGGGAAGACTTCATTTCTCTGATCTAGATTTCGGAGAAAAACACCCATTGTTGCTACCTAACAAGGATAGGTACAGTGAATTAGTAATTCTACATGCCCATAAACATTTACTTCATGCTGGTGTTGAGGCTACTTTAGCCCAAGTCAGAGAGAAGTTTTGGATTTTAAAAGGACGTCAATGTGTCAAATCTATTTTAAGTAGGTGTTTCTTGTGCAAAAAATACACAGTACGTCCTGGTAACCAAGAAATCGCCCCTTTGCCACCAGATCGAGTTTTGGAATCACCTCCATTTTCAATTTCAGGATTGGACTTTGCAGGTCCCTTTTTCATAAAAGACAGTGATAAGAAACACTACCTGCTGTTGTTCACATGTGCAACCACTCGAGCCTTGCATCTCGAACTTCTTCCTTCAATGAGCACAGAACAATTTTTGCTTGCTTTCCGCAGATTCATTTCCCGACGTGGACTCTGTTCAACAATTTACTCAGACAACGCTAAAACTTTCAAGCGTGCTGAGTTAGAATTGAAAAAATTTTGGAGATGTATGCTACATCCATCTGTACAAGATTTGTTTTCAACTCATGGTATAACGTGGAAATATATTGTAGAAAAAGGAGCATGGTGGGGAGGGTTCTGGGAGAGGCATTTCAGAACAATTAAAACTTGTTTACGAAAAATAATTGGCCGTTCTAGTCTTTCTTTGAACGAGCTAGAAACTGTATTCGTAGAAATCGAAGCCATGATAAATTCAAGGCCAATAACTTATATCTATGATGACCCTTCTGAGCCCTCACCACTAACTCCTGCACATTTCTTAATAGGTAAACGTTTACTTTCTCTTCCAGTAACAAGAGTATCCAGAGAAGACCTTACTGGGTCTAGACTTTCTTTACTTAAGAGATATAGACATCAGCAAAATTTATTAAATCAGTTTTGGAATCGTTGGAGGAAACACTATTTGCTATCTCTAAGATCTATGAATATATGTCCTCCTTCTAAAGTAACTTGTCAATTTAAGGTTGATGATGTTGTACTCATACATGATGACCGCTTCCCTAGGAATCTGTGGTCAATGGGTAAGATTATTGAAACTTATACTGGAAGAGATGGTAAGATTCGCTCTTGTCTTGTTAAAACTAAAAATAATGCCATAAGAAGACCAGTTCAATTGCTGTATAATCTTGAAGTATAATTATTAATTTAATATGAATTTTGTAACTAATTGAGTTATTTTCTGTAATCTATATATTTACGATTTTATCATATATTAATTTTCTTCACTTTGTTAATGTGAATTTTTAATGAATGTTTACATACTTTGCTTTTATATTTTGTAGAATGATTAGTATTTTGTATTAAGTAATTGAATGTGTAATTTGTTGTGTATGTGTGTATCTAAATATCTTGATTTTAATTGTAATGTAACATTGCTTAGTTAGTGTTAGAACTTTTTATTGTTTAATTTGTTATTGTATTATGTTTTGTGTGAACTTAAAAGTTCACAGGTGGGGAGTGTTGAAAAGCGTCGTATAGAGGGCGCTGCTCTGTAACGCGAAACTTTTGTTTTGGTTATGTGTAGGAGCTCAGTGGCAGGTGAGCTACCATTTGGTACAGTTGTAATCTGTAATTGAAGGGTGGTTGCCCTAATAATACAACCTAAGTTTTAATCATATATGTTTAATGTTCGTGTCATGTCCGTGTCGTCCAGCAATAAAACCTTATAAAAGACAAAAAAGATCGTCTTCATTCTACCACTGAATTCACCAGACGTATCAATTACTGTTATATTTTAAAGAAAACATTTTTTTTTTTCAGTTAAATTCCTTTACATACAGTTGTAAAAAACAAAGTTTAACATCTCTTCAAAATAAATATTAATCGATTTCATCCAAAAACAAGTATAACACATCCCTTCAATAAAAATATTAATCAATTTCATCCATTAATGAATAAAGTTTGTATGAGATGTTTTATATATAAAAATACCCAGTGAATATTCTGTTCGTAGTTTAATTGGAATTAAGTAAAATTATATGAACTCTTTATATTACTTTCAAAAACTTTTCATTTTACTTAATATATCAAATGAGATTTCTCATCGAAAATGAAAAAGTTACTGATTACTTTAAACCTTTAATTAGAATTTCTCTCTAGATGTACCAGTTCTCAAAAAAGGCTCGGTTTTTTTTTTCTTTCTTGCCTTAAAAAGCAGATTTAGTGACACATACGCCACAGAAAACCAAAAGAAAATACCAGAAATACTAAAGAAAAATGCTTGTCCTATAATTTTTCCCCTTGATCGTGGCCTGTCTTGGTTGGATCGCTTTATCTAGAATAAAGTTCGAAGACTTGAGTGAGAAATGATGATCGTTATTTGGATGATAACTAATCCGAGGTCACAATCAATACAATATTTCAGGAGTTTGGACAAATGTATACCCTAGGGATACGCCTTTAACTCTTATCTCTAAATTAAGAAAACGGGGACAAAAAGAGCAACGTTTTGGGTCATTTGTTTTGCTTTGCTCTTATCTTTTATCAAAATATAATAAACTTCCAACTTTTAAAAATTACTTACCCTAAAATCACCTCATTTTTTTCTTTTATAAAAGTGTCAAAATAACAAAAACTGAAAAAACTCATGAAAACTGAAAGAATAAATTCACTTTCATGAAATACAGCTATGTGTGAATACATGTTTAAATTCAGCTTTTTCTTTTTTATATACTCTTGCGTAAAATAATTGGAAATAATTCGATATCATAGTGCTTGGAGCGATTTTATAATTGCGCCAAGCAGCACTTGTTAAGTTATATAGAATTCAAGATGGCGGCCCCGCTGTATGCAATCGTCAGCAAAATAATTTTAAAGAACTGTTCTGAAATATATTTCAAATAAAGAATACAATAATAGTTTGAAAATAACAAATATCAATCAATAATAATATCAATATAATATTAATTGAGGATATTTTCATCCCCTTAAAAACACTTTAAAGGGGATGAAAATATCCCCTGATTAGCTAACGAAATTATACTTGTCCTCAATGCCCTAGCATTTAACTTTCTCCTAATCATATTTTATTTGGCTAAACTCCCCAACATAGATCCAAGCCCAACGGAACCATCAACTGCATGGACAAAACAACAACATAATGATTACATATAATTACTATATTATGTAAAATATAATAATGATGCTATGTAATATTAATCGTATAATATAATTTAATAATAATTATATGTAACAATATTTTTTTCCATAATTATATTAAATTATACATAAAATAATAACATAGTACATATTAAAATTAATCAATGAATATCAATAATTGCTGATAACTTGCAAAATCCCAAAACTGCGTGTATCTTTAATGAATCTCATCGAACAACGAACAGTTATTAAAAGTACAGCCCTCGTATATTCTTTGAAAAAATATCATCGTACTCACCAATGACATTAGAAAAATATCCTTGTTCGAAAATATCACTAAATACAACAGAAGACTGAAGTAGTAGCTTGAAGAATAATTGTATTGAAAATGGTTAAATTTTTGAAGAAATCGAATTAAAATCATCTGAAACTAATAGAATTTACCTGGGAGGAAAAAACATGGCATGTAACTGTAATGTGGCATGGTAACCACATTATCACACGATAAAAATATCAAGGTAACCATATTGCATTGTTATCGCTCATCTTGGTGAGCATAAATAACTTGGCGAGTAACACCAAATAATCAGAATTTTATGTAATCTAAAGAGAAATAAATATTCAAATGAAATTTTATAAAACTGTTTTACCTCAAGTGACAGTAGTGGTAGAAGAAAAAGTCCTGAACACTTACTTTTTGCTAAATTTTTATGCTTAATTTTTCATTATGAAACCATTGAACTATATTAACTAATGTTATTGGTTCTAAAGTATTTTTTTTTCATGCTGATTTGAAATCTGTTTGTGGAATTTGTGTAAATAAATAGTTCCATCGATATTTTGAAAAACCCATGAGAAGAGCAAGGATAAGACCATTTTAGTAATATTTTTTTAACCACGGAAATTAGAGAGCAGTAGCGAAGAATAATTAAAGTCAGATTGTGCAGCATGTTTTAGTGTGTTGAAAGCAACTGTGTGTTGCAATTTGAAGTGCGTGAGTGGAAAATATTGGAATTATAGGTAAATCTTTATTTCTGCCTTACAATAAAAAGTACAAAATAATACTTTTGAAGGAAGAATATGCACCAAATTCCTGATGAAACAGCATGAGGTCATTCTACTGCCATGAGAATGTTGATTGAATAGTTCAATTGCTTACAGGAAGTAATCTGGACGCTTGTGAAAAATAAGGTGATTTATAAAGTATACACTTTTCAAATGTTGAAAAACAGTAATAGTCAAAGACATGCACCATCTCAATGAACCGTAAGTAGATGTTCTCTAAAAGCTTGTGCCTGGCCCCTAATTTAAGTCATGGAAGCAATGGTGGACATGCCACTGTTCAGTCGAAACGGCGTTGTCTGCAGTAAAGAATGATTTCTTTGTTCTTTAATTTAGCAAAAGGAATCCGTAACTAATGTACAATGGCATTTTGCAATCACGATTCGGAAAAGAGCCTCCTACTCGAAAATCTGTCTAACAATGGTATGAGAAACTTAAAACTTAAGGCTGTTAGGGCAAAAGTAAAAGTTCTGAATGAAGCTGAAGCGGCGTATCACAGCCTCTGTCAATAAACTTGATACCTTAACACGCGTTTGGGTGCGTGAGTGAATATTAACGTCGCACTGTTCAGATATACGAGGGTTTTGGTGACGGACCTCGTAATACACGTTTGGGCGGAAATGGATTACCAGGTCAATGTGTATCCGTGTGACTAAGTGTTCGCACATTGAACATCTGACTGTTTCTAACAAAACTTAAAATAATCTACAGGTGATATATAATATCTTAGCTTGTTTTTGATTTACAGTGCATTTAAAATGTATATTTTTTATGAATCGCCCTGTATTACGTGAAGATAGGGTATATTGCACAGGATTCCACTTTAAACAGATAGTTTAATTCACCTCCAATCGAAAATTTGGCATCCAATATGAATGTGTGCCCAATAGCTATGATAGAAAGAAGGCCAAAAATTGGATTGCGAAGTTTATAATCTCGCCCAAAATCATGACTGACCGATTTTCAACGCAAGAAGCAATTGACGTGGGCTAGGGATCATTCATTATGGACATTTAAAGAGTGGGTGAATGCAATATTCAAGTGATGAAGATCAATTTTGTATTTCTGTTAACCAAAATATTTCATATGTAAGACGACACACTCGTAAGAAAATGTTTGAAATCCACAGTAAAACCCCCGAACAAAGTGATCATGTGGGATAGTATGTTCGGAACGACAAGCTGTTAAACTGGGCATGGGTGTTTATTTGATTCATCGACCTAAAGATCCGCAGCTACCTTTGACGTGCATGCCTTTGACGCGACCAAGACGAAAGGAATCCCTTTTCGGCCCAGTAGTTAAGGGCATTTATTTCTATCTTTTGTTGTTTGTGACTTGCAAAAGGAAGTGCCACTGCATACACCCTTCCTAGAGAAGAAAGTTGCTTTTTCTGTTTGACTTTCTGAACGATACTGAGAGAAGGTCGTTTTTCCATCCAATTACTGCAAAGGTTTAAGTGGTTCGAATTTCTCCAAAGGTTGATGGAGGAACATTTTTCTGTTGACGTTGCGAGCATTCATTTGTTGAGATGACGGATCTAGTTGTCGCGTGCGCCGTTGCCGTTTTTGAATCATTAGTCGTGATTTATTAAGAATGCCTTGGTTATACTCTCTACGGAATGAATGCATAATCAACCAGTAACGTTGGACAGTGCTGCCTTCTAGTGTACAATTCCTGGGTCATCACTTCAGCGACTAGTTGTTGGCGACGGAGGGGGTGAACACCCATTGTGATCTTGAGTACAATGTTATTTGAACTGGCCACCATCGAAGTGCATGCCTTAGAAGATTGAAACGAAAGGATTCCCTATTCGGACCTGTCATTAAGTCCTTTTGGTTAAAGTGTAGTATGGGGGGGGGAGGCCTTGGCAATGTTAATTTTTTTTGGAGACCAAAATTGATCGCCAAGCTACTTCACTTAGCGATAGGTGTCCGGAAGCCAGAATGAATTCATTATCTCACCATAATATCTATATAAAAATCGCCAAATCCAAAGAAAAATCACCAAACCGAAAGGGACCCCTCCCCCTATACTACACTTGAGCAGTCCTTTTATTTCTCTCCTTTGCTGTTTGTGACTTGCAGATGGAGGCTCCGTTGTACATGTCTTCTCGGGTTTGAAAACTTCCCATCATAAGTGTAACAGTGAAAACTAGAGATTGTGTTGAAAAATTACAAAATAAATTCTACCAACAGCAAGAGATATTTTGGGATCACTCATGGATTTTTCTGGACAATAAAGTTCCCTGCCACCATGCAAAGCAGTCCAAAAAAAATTCAAAGACAATAATGTGAATGCGATGTACTGACCAAGACAGTCTCCACATCTTAATCCGATAGAGAACGTAAGGCATAAAACTGTAGGTATGATATTTCAAATAAAAGCTTTCAAAGAAACTTAAGTTATTTGAAGCTTTAATATTTTCTTCACGAAAGAAATTTTTGAGAAATTGTGCCTTCCACGACAAAAGATGTAGAGCCGTAAATAAAGCTAGTGTCGGTCCATAAGATATTGATGTTCAAACATGGAACAAACATGCAATTTTCAAAATGCATGTTAAATGCAGTGCTTTTTGTAAAGTTTTGTTTTAATCTACTACATATATTATTTTTTTCTACATTGCGTTATTCTGTACATAATACACCTTCTTACATTCAGCTCACACACAGACTGCAAAAAAAAAATTTGTTGCATTAAAAATTTAGATACAAATTTAAAATAAGCGTGAAAAATACATTAATATCAATATTTAGGATAATTTTTTTGTTATGAAATCATCGTACTATATGAAACTCAAAAATTAAGTAAAAAATGAGTGTTCAGAACTTATTGCCATGACTGTACCTTTTTTTTCTTCATAAATGAGTCAAAATAAAAATAAAAACTCTAAAACAACAAATTCACTTTTGAGAAATACAATTATCTGAATGCTTAAATTCAATTTTTTTCCTTACACCATTTCATAAGAAAATCAAAATTTCATACAAGGATCGAGAAAAAGAAATATTCATACGAAATTATACAAAACTTTTTAGGTACAAAACTCTTTTATACTTCCAATAAACAACTAATGAAACTGTTGCATCATATTACTCGAAACGGGTTGATTTAGGAATGATAAATTATACAATACAAGAAGTTTCAAAGGAAATGAACTACTCTTAAAATTCATATTTATATCTATTGTATAAAATGAATCCTAAAATTAGATTTCTCTGACCAGTGGCATTTTCTTACTCTGCCTAGTCTATATCCAGGTCCGAAATTGAAGTATTGACGCCTAGACGTCGCCAAATTTCTCTTTTCTTTGATATGGCTGCATTTTAGTGACTTCATTTAGAATTTCGTTGGCGAAGTATTTTGAAGAGTGATCTGAAATTCTGTATTTTATTTCCATTGCTGATTTTATTTCCCATTTTCTTTTTAGCAATTCTGTTACAAGTTTTGATGGTAAGATACTTTTTATGTAAAGTTCAAGAGAAAAGAAACTTATTCAATCTTTTAGCCTATTCTGAAATTAATTTACTATATTTAAATTTAAAAAAGGCTGAGGAGGAATCCATGTTTTACTTTTCGCTGATAGTTTTATTTTTATATTTCCTTCCCCCTTTATTATGGTGTTTGCGTGAAGATGATTTAAGAATAATTAAAGTGTTTTACATAATTTATTTTTCTTTTCTTCCAGAACTTTTATTTTTTAACATAAAAACTCCTACTTTATTCTTCAGATTCTTAAGTATCAATAGTAGAAAATGTTCATTGTCTTATCGTGAAAATGGACTAAATTCCTGTGACGTCCTAGTCACATGATAACTGCAATCACGTGTTTCTAGCCAGCCTATCAGTTTATGCACGTAGTCTGTTGCCAACTTTGGCCTTTTTACAGAAGTTCTATTTGAAAAAAGTATATATTTGTCAATAATAAAAGCGTACACAGGTAAGAAAAATGCATTTTATTTAAAAGTATCTATAGCGGTATAAGATTTTTTTTAACTTCAACATCTTTACCACTTTCACAAGTTTGAAATTTTATCTAAATTTTAGAATTCGAACAATAATATAATAAGTCTAATATCATTTTCGAATTCGATGAAGAACGCGTGTTTGCATTTGTAACGTGACAGACATTAAATTAGCTCATTAAAACAAATCACAATATAGCTTTAAAATTTACTCATATAATGCCCCCCCCCCTAAAAAAATTCATATCAATTTCTTATACCATTTCTTAATAGATTTAAAAAGTTATAAAAAATCTCATCTCGAAGATTACTTGAATTCTATTTAGAGAACAAAATCCTGTTTGTTGTCTTTATTTTTTCATGGAATCATTCAGCATGAGAAGCAATCGCTGGTGATTATATGGCCAATTACCTACTGTGAATGGATATCATCAAACAACTGCTGTGGTTTGAAAGGTCTGTTGCGTAAGAGCAAGTATTGTGTTACGCGTAGGCGCTGCCAGATGGTTTACTTCAATATTGTTTGAAGTGATTCTAGAACCTTCTGCAGTTCTCTTGAAAAAGATCATCCTTTTCTCGTTAGGCAGCAAAATTTATCTCCAAGAGATTACTTTTACTTATCTTATATTACTCATACTTATTGAAAGTATTTTCTCCGAGCCTACGAACGATTTTTTTTACCAAAAAAAAAAACCCACTCCAGCCTAAAAAGCAAACAAAATCCCAAAATACCGCAGCAATACAAGTAACTCTACTGCGATTTTAAGACAAGTTTTCATTTTTGTTGGCTTTTGTTTCAAGACTTAAAACACGTTAAGATAATAAGAAACTGCTTCGTACTGTTTAAAAAAAGTGATCTAAAAGTAGTCTGTTTATTATAAAGTCATAATTGACTCATTTATTTCATACTTACAATTAAATCCTAAAATGTTGGTATTTGGTACAGTAAGAAAAGAAGTATTACCGAAATTATAAATATGCCTAAAATATACATTCCGCTTTTCCTAAATCTAAGCAACAAATTAGTGTAATTGAATTTCTCTCCTATATATTAGCATGTTTGAAAAGTTTCTACATTTGTTATCAAAAGTTTTTAAACAATATTTTAATTCGTTCAGATGTTTAAAAATTTCCTTCAAATACACAACCCCCCCCCCCCCCATTTATAAATCGTTATGTCAAACCAATATCTTCTATGTGCAAAAAGTATAACTTTGAGATATTTTTATTTGACAATATTCTAGCTGATGTACGTAGTATATTTTTTCAGCGGCCACAGTTCACCGTATAATGCTTAGGCCCTGATTATATGCAAACCCACAAATTGCCGGTGAATTGGGGTTGGGGAAAAAAGCCAGATTTTTGCCGGTATTTTTATCAACCCGTTTACATGAGAACCTGGTGATTGGTTGATAGATTCACGTGAATATACAATGGTTATCATGAAAAAAAAAAGACCAATAAAAGTTAACTATAATAAACGCCATCCCCATGGCAACCACATCACCAAACTGTGGAAATATTAAGGTAACCATATTGAAATGTTATCGCCCATCTTTGCGAACATTAACAACTTTGCGCGTAATACTCCTATATCAAATTAGCACTGAAAAGGTCCCATTTCAAAGCTTTTATTTTGCTACGAATTTGTGAAACTGTCCAAATATATCCTATTTTTTTATTCGTCACAATTTTTATACACTTCCGAATACCTGACAGCTCCATTAAATTTTTTGACCTTGACAGTGTTTGCGAAGACTTTACCTATTTCAGAAGATTTCCTCATTTATTTCCTTTTCTCTCCTCCCCCAATAACATATACGCTAGCTTACGTGGGAAAAGGTGGCATTGGGGAACGAATCGCGTAATTTTTAAACGGCAGTTGAGGGATTAATTATAAAACCCTAGAATTATTAAGACAAGTGTTAGTTTTTGTATATAATTTTATGTATGACAAGCCCATGGGGTCACTGGTAATTATTAAACTTGTTCTTAACTTTATACTGTTAGATTAATTATAAAATGCATTGTGAAGCACTGATGCATTTATAAGTGTATTATGTCAGTGTAAATGTGTATTTTATTTTTTATTACGTCAGCATATATTTTGTTTGTTTACTTTCAGTAAATTGATAATTTTTTAAACTAATCTTTTGTTTTCGATTTTTCAATATGCTCGCACCCCCCTCTTGGAATTGTGACACCCCCTCAAGGGGGCGCGCTCCCCACAGTTTGAGAAACGCTGATCTAGGTAACTTTGGGCCAGCAGCGATCAATGAGCTCGCTGCTTGGTCGGCGTTACGCATTTGTCCCATGGCTGACCATACCTGAAGGAATACAATTACAAAACAACTTTCCTGCCTTTGCCTCTTTTAGGCTAACATCTAAATAATATTATCCTCGCACTTAAGTAAATTCGTTATGCGAACTTTTACGGTGACGCATGAGTTTTTTTATTTTAAATTTCTTTTTTTTTTCCTCTGGCCTGGCCTCGTAATATTCTAAATATCTTAAAGTTTAAGAATATGGTTTTTTTTTTTCTCAAAAATTACAATTTAAATAGCCAATGGTTTCTACTTTTTACGCATGACGAGTATACTCGTCAAGACACAAAATCCTGCTCCTCCATGACGAGTATATTCGTCAATCGCAGTTAACTGGTTAATGGTCGTTACTTCTGCTGTATGGAACAATCATTTAAAATTTTGAAAAGAGTGGGTGTAATTTTTATAAACATAAAAAGATTAAAAGGCTTCACACCAATTCGTTTTATCAGTTGATTCTTTCTTTTACATCTGCTGAACTAATATTGGGGACAGTTAAAACATAGATTTATAGAGGGGTTTTTTTTTAAAAAATAGATAAAAAAACAAATATAGCACGCACGGATGAGAATTATTTTGCATTAGTTTTTCTCTCACAGATTTAAAACAAAAAAATAAGTTGATGCTGAATCGATTTTTCATCTGAATTCAAAATCCAGATATAATGGAAGCACACGAAAAAAAAAATCAAAGAATTTTTGAAACTACAAAAGTATTTTAAAAATGCTATTTCGAAAAATCTTAACACTTATAGAAAAAAAAAACGAAGAAGAAAACAATTTTTGCTTTTTCTGATATTGAGCGAAACAAATTGTATAACAAAGTACAAAATAGGAAAAATGTCTAAATAGAGTAGGATGAAAGTTTTAGTTTATAGTAACCGATCAATGTTTTAAAATAGTTTGAGTTGTGAATCCTTTCTTAACTTTTGAGCGGGAACAAAAGATCAGATTCCTTTTTCTCGTGTTGGGTTACTCCTGATGCACAAAAAATACATTTTACACTTCAATTTGGTTTGAGAATTAAATTCTCAGCCTACATTTTTTGGAGAAAAGCGACTCGCTCGCCACGAGATCTGCAGATTTGAAATTTAGCAGACAAGTTTCTTTTGTTTGTTTCTTACGCAGAGATCCGTTTAAAATGGGTTTTGCTAAAATCGACATCTAAGGGGAAATGTAGGAGCGTTAATGACAAAAATTCCCGTTTTTTGAACTTTTCGAACTTCAGCCCAAATTTGGAAAGAATGCTTTTTTTAGTACAAATCCACAAAAAACAGGTATTTGGGAATTGAATCACATGGGGCGTGGTGTTGCGAGGACGAATAAAAAATTCCCGTTTTTGAACTATTACTCTTACAGAGTTGAAAAGACCGCGGTAGAATCAAGGTAATGGACTCATAGCGCCTGCCTGTCATGAGCTCGAGCCCAGTGCCGCAGTAGACCTGCCCTGCAGGGGAGCGATGCACGTAAATCTGTCGAAGTTCAAATGTCCTTCCGTTGATGTAGAGTGGAAGTTAGGTGTCGTCCTCATCACTTGAATATAGTTCAAAATTACGAGATCCGTCTCCAAAAGCCCTTGTGTAGCTGAATAGTGTGATTTTAATATTCACTCACTATTTACCGAGTTGAAGTTAAGCGAGCATGTGTTTCTTTTGTTGAGTAGAGATCAGCTAAAAATGGGTTTTGCAGAAATCGACTCTGGGGTGGGTTTTGAGGTCGTAAAAGATCATTGTGCATCCATTTTAGAAATTCAAGTCTCGGTCTTTGTTAACAGGCAAGAGCTACAAAAATGATTTTCAATACAATCGAAAACTCAATGCTAGGTCTGAGGCATCAGTAATCTAAAAAAGGCAGTATATAGTCACACATCATGAAATACCCAGTATAGTCATTAGGTAACGACTATTACATCAACAAAAATATAATTTGTATTTCACGTGATTCGTCATTTGGAAGCAATGTAAAGAATATTCAAATGTAGAAAAAAATTTGTTTACTTTTTGTTTTTAGATGTTTTGTCATCAATAAAAGTTTCAATTTTAAAATCCAATATAGATTAATTTATAATAAATTAAAAGCTAACTTTAAGTAACGGTATGTTCTAACAATTTTTAACGTCTAACAGAATTTTTTTTAAAAATTATTACTAGTTTTCTTAACATAACTTATCAGGAGAATGCATCTCAACTCAACAATTCATTCAAACATCCCTATAAGTAAATGTAAATTTTACGGCCTTCTCGGAAACTCTGATTTAGACACTGGCTCTGATGGATTTAGATGATTTTTTTTCTTTTAGAATAATAGTACCAATACACATTCAAAAATAGTAATATTAACACTTCAACACGAGGGACGAGATAATTCGTTTTCCAGGACCCCCAAATATATAATAGGGAGAATTGTTATTCATTTTTTTCAATTGACTATTACTTTTCAAAAAGTAAAATAAACAAGTTTTAAAGGAATTTGTCTTTTGTTTAAATTTCTGCGCCGCTCTCCGCAGCGCAGACTCTCAGTGCAGAGGGAAGAACAAAGGCATGTTAAATGTGTTGTGTTGTGGTGATGTTAAAACGATGAAAGTGTTAAAATCACTTGTGCAAAAAATGGCAAATGAAAAATGTTTAAAATACTTTAAGCCTAATTTTTTTTTAGATTACCAGATTCCTGTGCATAAAAGGATCCCCTTACTTCAACGTTTCTCAAACTGTGGGTCGCGCCCCCTAGGGGGAATAACTCTACGAGGCAAGAATATTAAAAAGCCGAGCAAAAAAGGATTTTTTAAAAAATATTAATTTACTGAAAGTAAACAAAATACATTCTGGCATAATAAAAGGTAAAATATACATTTACACCGGGATAATACACTTATAACTGCATCAGTACTGCACAATCCATTTTATAATTAATTTGACAATACTAAGTTAAAAACAATTTTAATAATTACCAACGACCCCCATGGGCTCTTTGTCATACATAAAATTATACAATAAAAATAGCACTTATCTTCATAATTTATACGGTTTATAATTAATCTCTTAACTGCCGATTAAAAGTTACTCTTTTCGCTCCCCAATGCCACTGTTTAACAAGTGGGGAGTACGTATTGGGGGGGGGGGAATAAATAAGCAAATTCTCTGAAATAAATCGTTCGGAAACACACTGTCAAGGTCCTTTTATTGCATTCTAAGGCCTTCGGAACAATTTTATGGATAGCAGTGCACTGAAAAAATCGTACTTCGGAAAGACGTATTTATACGTCCGGGGCAATTAAAGTTTTGGGTGAGCGATACGTTTATATACGCCCGTAGCATTTAAAATCTTAGAGTCGTGTTGCAGCTTTAGCATCAAAGTGTAGTATTATTGAATTCAATAAATTGTTATTATGCGGGGGGGACGTGATGAAATTTTGATTGAATATTGAGTCATAAATATTTAGAGTTTGAGAAGCACTCACTGCCTTACTTTAAAAAAATACCAAAAAATTTTTTTCAACTTAGACATGGAAATGTACAGTATCTTTTTTTTTAGAAATGTTACGATTTTGGAAAAAATATGCAGAACTTAAGAATTTGGCAACAACTGTAACTTATAGAAAATCTTCACGTGATCAGCTACTATAAATTGTTCATTCACATATCGGTCGAGAGTATTTTATTTTATTCTAGTCCAGAAATTTTGTTAAGCCTAATTTTAAACAATGTTTTTGCTGCACAATATAGTTGAAATTTTATTTAAAACCATGAAATAAGTTAACTGATAAAAAAACTTCATTTTTCAGGATAAACAAAGAGCAATCAAAACTATATTCACTTGCTTTACGGATTCAAAAAGAAAGTTTACTTACACCAGATCGATTTTTCACTTTAAAGCAAAATTTCAGATAGTAGAAAAAAAAGTAAAAAATATTATCAAAGAAAAAGTTTTCTTAACTGTAAACCGTCTTGTGACAGTTACTTTGAGAAGTTTTGGAACCTATAGAAAAGGGAAGAGAAATCTTTTTCACCGACATTTTTACTTTTATGGGTTTTTAAGGAACGAACATAAGCCGAGATTGGAATGACAGCATTGGGAATAAGAACTGCGTTTAGACAAAAACGATGGTTTTAGTTCTTTTAAAGTCCTTGCAAGTACTTAAAATAGCGCAACCGCAAAATCCTTCACTGGAATTTTACATTGGGATGAAATATTTATTTTCCCCCTGGGGTTTTCAACTTCTTTTAATATATTCAAATGACAAATTATAGCTGTTTTCTGTCACAGAAAAAAAATTGTTTTCTTCTTGAAAGTTGAAGTTTTTAATACTTGAGATATATTATACGAGACTTAATAAACTTGAGTGTATTTAAAGTTTTTTTGCATTGAGAAAAATTCTGTTTTATATTGTCGCGTCCCGTCGACAGCGGGTGTTGGAGGGTTCGAATAAAGATCAGCCATTTATGCAATTAACACAATTTTATTCACTATATCAGTTAATGGCCTTTAACAACTTAATTGAAAATGCACTTAAATCACTTAACCGGAGGAGATTTCACCCTTAATAAAATTAATTATAATAGAAAGTAGAGAGAGCATTTATCTAATCTCCTGAGCGATTTTGTTTCAATACTTTTCACAATTGTACGACCACCGGTCGCGCTAAAACCTATGCTTTCATTTATCTCAATTTTCACCCATCATCTTCCCTACTCTACGACTAACACGTAAATAGAAGTTCTAATTTACATAAAACGAAGTCTTCTTCACGGAAAGCAGTTTTAAACTGAAATCACAGTTAAAAAAGTTATTTTACCCAAGAGGAAGCCCGAATAGAACTCATTACAATTTGACGTCAAAAATTTCATTATGAATTATGTTGAATAATTTAATACACTATTAACTAATGTATGAGAAAAGCGACTCATAATCATCAGGAGATCTTCGAAACTATTAAGACGAAAGACTTGAAATTTGACTCGCATGTTTCTTTGGTTAAGTAGAGATACACTAAGAATGTGTTTCGCGAAAATTGACTACCAAAAGAAATATAATTTTTTTAAAGAAATTCCAGTTTTGTTTTGTTTTTTTAATTATTAAATCTAAAATACCAAATTTTGATAGGGTATTTCTTTTCGTTCAAATAGATATCTACAAAAAATGGTTTTGAGGAATCGACCCTTGAAGGAAGACTGTGGGGCTAAAAGATAATTATACTTCCGTTTTAGAAATTCAAGTCCTGAACTGAACTCAGTGGTGCAACAGCCCATGAGAACCAAGGCCTACAGGGCCTATCACTGTTTACGTGACCTCAGGCTATGGTGTGCATGTGAGGATAAATTCGGTTTATATTCAGTCTGACGCGAGCCTCCCCCCCCCCCCCCCCCAGTGTTCAGTTCCCAAGTAAGCTTGGTATTCATTTATCGACCCAAGAAAAGGATTATGAACTGAATCAACCTTGCTCAGGCCGGGATTTGAGCCCTGGACCTGTTATACACTACCACTAGCCACTGGGCTTCAAATCAAGTCCTATCCTTTTTAAATTAAGATGCGAGAGATATTTTTAATACAATTAAAAGCTTAATGCTAGGAATTAGATATCTCAATAACTTAAATAGAAAACCGCATGCCATAAAATACCATTCGAAGGGGAAGGTTAATAGTTATTATTTCTATAAACTTATGTTTTAAGGTCATTTTCTACGCTATGGCATAAAAAAAAGTTAGGAGGGAATTATCCGAAAGGAATGTGAAAATCGATAAATGTGATGCACTTGTATTGAAAACGAAATGCTAGCAAATCAAAGCGATTGCATGTTTTATTTGGGCTACACGAATAGAAAAA
>BMAO01032940.1:0-71871 GCA_019973975.1 Trichonephila clavata
TCTTCAAGTCTGATAACTACACTGGTTGTGTAGACTTCCACCTCGGACTTATGGCCGTCAGCGAGGGACATAGTGATTTGAGTCTTTTGGAAATTGGCTCCTTCTTTTTGTAAAAGGAGATACAAGGTTTCGCCAGCAATTGAATGACTGGCTCCACTATCGGCGCATGCAGTGCCCCATATGCCATTTACAGCTAACTTCAGCACCGCACTTTGATTTGGAGTTAAAGAGCATGAATGCAAACTGATGTTGCTAAAAGTTGCTGAGTCCTTATTCACTGCTGGTTTGCAATTTGGACATCTGGGTTTTGTAACCCCTGGCTTACCACAACCATAACAAGATACAGATGGCCTATCTGATCTGTCATCAGTTTTCAGTTTATCACCTCTATTGAAAGATGAAGTAGGACCAGCTTGGTTGGTTTTATCAAATCTACTATCATATGAATTTCTTTTTGGAGCGTAAGGTTTAGAAGAATTTTCTTTTGAGTTGACAGTCTTTTTTACTGAAGTAGTATTTCGAATGATGAAATAAGCATCCAATCTGTCAGCTAAGTCTGAAGGTGACACCCATTCTGACCATTCATGCATGAAGTGTTCTCTTGTTTCAGGAGGTACATGTCTTTTAATTTGGTCAGATATGATTAGGTCTTTTAACTGTTGAAAGTTGACAATTTTCAATTCGTTCAACCATCCTTCGAAATAACTTTTTATTTCAAAAAAGTAATCTCTCCATGTGTTCTCTTGAACTTTCTTGTGTTGCCGGAAAAGTTGTCTAAATTTTTCCGCGGAGAGTTTGAATCTCTTCAAAAGCATTTCTTTGACATGCGTATAGTCTTGCGCTTCTTCTTCGGATTCCCTAGCGATGAGTGTGGCTAAGTCACTTGGCAAGGCTCCAATTAAATATGCAACCCATTGGTTATCAGGTACTTTTAAAAATTTTAATTGTCTCTCAAATAGTTTGAGAAATATAGCCATGTCGTCTTCTTTCGAGTTAAATCTGGGAATCAGATTCTTCAATTCTAATTTAGGCTGCTCCGAGATATCAGTGTCGTTACTTTGCGGAACTCCACTCATTTTGGCTTCAAGTTGCAGTTTCAATTTCTGCAACTCAAAATCCATTTCAGCCTTTCTTCTTTCCAAGTCAGCTGCCTGTTCGGCTTTCTTTCTTTCTTGTTCTGCTGCTTGTTCGTCGTTTTTAATTTTTTCGAGCCGTTCCTCAATTATATTCGTAAATAAATTTTTTATAGAAGCTTCTTCGTATTTTCAGAATTTACAATCAAATGTTTTATGTCTAAAATTCGTAAATCTTCACCCACAGAGAGTCCCATTTCCCAAGCCAACTTTCTCAAATCCTCTTTTTTTCCTTTCGTGAGAAATGCCATACTTTCTGTGATAAAGTTCAGTTCGGAAAAAAAAAGTTAATGAAATGGTTTTCTTTTTGAGAAAAAAAAAATAGTATTTTCCTAACACACTGAAGCTGAAATCAAAACACTGAAAACTTTCATTTAAGAAAATATCAAAAGAAAATAAGAGTTATAAAATCAAGTTAGAACATAAAATGCATAATAAACTTGTACACACAGGTTTCCCTGAAGAAATATATTGAATTTATAAGAACCAGATAATTCTCAAATGATTACAACATTTCACAGTATATCTCAGAGAAAAAAAAGAATATATAATGAAAACACTTTTCGGTCGGATTTATATTCCAGCTGGGAAAAAATACATTACTCATCAAACCATAATAAAAGTAACAAAAAGATGGTTTTCAATCTCCTTTTCTTAGTATCAGCACAGCGGATGTTATGACTAATTCAGCGCAATTGAGTGATCATAAATTAGTGCGCGGAGAATAAAATTAGCTTACTCGAGCAAAACGAAAAAAGCTTACGAAATGTTTCAGTTTAAATGAGATTACATATGCATGCAAATAAAATAACATAAGAAATACGATTACACTTGCAAAAGAATTATTCTTGACAAAATGAATTTTAAGAATTCCAATTTAGAGTATTCAGTTTTAGTTAGAAAAGATTATTAAGAGCTCTTTTGTGATAACGGAATAATATTTCACAAAATATTAATAAAATGTTTTCACAATGGAAAACCAGACCTCTGAGCACTAATCTGCTTAGGTATACTTATACACAAGCAATTAATAAAACTTTTCAATAATTTTGTTTAAACACAATTATGCAATAATGACGTACGCTTTAGGTAAATTCAGATATGAAAATGCATTCAAATATAATGTTTCAAAGTAATTTCTTTTTAGAAATAATAATTAAGCAATGGACTGCTTGCGACACATAAAACATACAAATATGTGAATATATGTAGATAAGAAAAGTTTTTTTCTATTATTTAAGTATAGTTCTAATTAAAATAAAAGAACAATTTTTCAAAACAAATATATTTTGTAACCTTGACAGTTTAAAATTTAAGAATAATTAAACTTCAAGATGAAATTTCCTTTTGATTCGAGATGAATCGTTAAAATTACAATTATGTTAACAAATAAAGAACATTTACTTTAAAAATGTTAATTACTTTCGATTCGAGATGAATCATTGAAGCACAATTCTATGTAGAACTCTTTAACATTCAAAATAAAGACAACTTTCGATTCGAGATGAATCATTGAAGTAAAATTCTATTTAGAAGATACAGAATTGTTTACTTTTAACAAATCTACTTTTGATTCGAGATGAATCATATATGAATGGTTTCAAAACAATATTGTCTTTAAGACAATAACGATTCAAAGAATCGTTAATTTTTTTTTTTTTTTTTTGATGAATTTAATTCAATAGGATCAAGGTGATCTTAGAAATCAAAAGTGAAAATAGTACTTATCCAAATATGATATCCTTTTGCTCAGCTGGGCCTCACTGGGCGCCAGATTTGTGACGTTTCCCCATCGCTAAATGATTATGCATGGGGTGGTTTTGCAATAATAATGTCACATCTCGTTTAGGTTTATTAGAAAACCTTTATTTTTAGGGTTCACACAGCTGAGAAGACATCACAGGAAAGTACACAAAATACACTTAACACTTAATTGACAGACGAGCACAAATGAAAAAGAGGAAGAACTACTACATGTTGTATTGGCTACGAACTACATAGTACTAACTAATAAAGTTATAAAGTTCACGCGGCGCCGCAGGTGGCGCTAGCAGTTCAGTCAAAGTTATGGGAACTGTTACACTTGTTTGATTTGTCATGAAAAAAATAGATTTTTTTACATATTATTTAGCTTGTCACTGTACCAATAAGCACAAATTTTTTAATGGCTCTTTTTCTAGAGGATCTACTTCAATTCGAGATAAATTGGCTTACTTAAGAAAATCTTTGCAACAAGAACAAAATATTTTGTCGGTGGTAATTTCACAAAACGCAGAGATACAAAAGTATAGAATTTGTTACATTATATGTATACATTGAAAAGCATATGAAATTGTGGAGGATAAAGAGAATATAAATATCAAAAATATTCCGGGTTGTGGGAAGAAGTTTAACATGGTAAAGTTCAGTTTCTCAACATGACTGATGTTATAAAAAAATCAATATCAAAACAGCTTAGCTTAACAGTATTTCAAAAAAAAAGGTCCAATTAAAAATAATAGAAAAATCTCTTCTAAGTACAAAATGTTATTTGTATAACTTTAAGAAAAGCTTAAAACTATAAGAATAATTTAAAAGTCTCGAGATAAGCATGAAGGCTTTGGAATGTCTAAAAAGTGGGTAATTTGAAAATTGACTTCATATACAGTGGACCACAAAAGTGTTTGTACACTTGTAATTTCCCACAAAATTTAATGTTTTAGACAAATAAAAATTAATATATTGGAATTGGAATTTTTTTATGATATCTGCAACTTCTTCTTAATGAAATGACATAATTAATTTTTTAAAAATAGTATAACTATTATTTTTAAAAATTAATAATAAAAAAACTACTGAAAAATTACCCCACAAAAGTCTTTGTACACTTAACAAAAATCCAACATAACTTTAAATATTGTATTTCTTTCTTAATTTATACTTAGTATAATATATTTTAGTGTCCACAACAACTTTTAAACATCTTGGTATAGATATAATAAATTTTTTGCAATTTCTGCATCGATTTTCCTCCATGCTTCTGTGATTACTGTTTTTACTTCCCATTATGTGTTTATATGTCATGTTTTCTTTTTTTAAATCAAATTCACACCAAATATGTTCCACTGGGCTAAATAAACTGATTGAGGTGGTGTTTTCAGAATTTTGGGACACTTATAAAGACACCAGCGGCGTACATTGAGAGCAGTGCGTTTGGTGTCATTATCCTGTTAAAAAAGGAAGCCGGGCGGATAATTTAAAATTTCTCTTTAAAGTATTTAAATAAAGCTCATGATTCACAATATCATAAAAAATACCAAATTATCTAATTTTGAGGCCGATTTACACCCCCCAACGTAAGAAGACCTCCCCTTCCATGCTGGAAGCATGGAGGTGAAGGAGTTCTTGTTCCACATAAATTCATGGGATTAACTTCCTCATTTTTTCATTTGCAAACTATTATATGCCCATCAGAAGAAAAAATGTTTAATTTGCTGTCATCAATTTAATTCAATTTTCTGTCAATTTTGAATTTTCTGAAACTTAATCCCAAGTATCTAGTTGGATCAATAAACCAAGGAGGTGGAAGTGTTCTTGCGTGGGCGTGTAAATCAGCCTCGAAATTAGGTAATTTGATATTTTTTTATGGGGGTATTGCGAATCATGAGCTCTATTTAAATATTTTAAAGAGAAATTTTAAATTATCCGCCCAAAATTTGGGTATTGGAGACGACTTCATTTCTTAACAGGATAATGACACCAAGCGCACTGCTCTCAATGTACACCACTGGTATCTCTATAACTGTCCCAAACTTCTGAAAACCCCTCCTCAATCAGTTTATTTAGCCCAGTAGAACATATTTAATGAGAATTTGATTTTAAAGAAAAAGAAAGCAGGACATGTAAACACATAATGGGAAGTAAAAACAATAATTACAGAAGCATGGCGGAAAATAGATGCAGAAATTACAAAAAAAAAAAAAACTGATTAAATATTTACCAAGACGTTTAAAAGTTGTTGTGGACCATTAAAAGATATCCTACTAAGTTCTAAAGAAAGAAAGAAATACAATATTTAAAGTTATGTTGAGATTTTTGTTAAGTGTACGAAGACTTTTGTGGGGTAATTTTTCAATAGCTTTTTGATTATTAATTTTTAAAAATAATAGTTATACTATTTTTAAAAAATTAATCATATCATTCCATTAAAAAGTTGCAGATATCATAAAAAATTCCAATTCCAATACATAAATTTTTATTAGTCTAAAACATTAAATTTTGTGGGAAATTACAAGTGTACGAACACTTTTGTTGTCCACTGTATGTTTAGTAATTTTTCAACTAACTTATTTCATGTAATTAAGGATATTGACACGGAATAATTTTATAGTCGTTATACAATTTTCTTCAACCAATAAGCAAACTTTTTTATAATTATTTGTGTGAATTTTATTTATATTTAATAAGAACTTGAAGAAGAAATATTTATTAGTGTTATAATATATATGCATGAAAACTAAGTCCATTATTGGTGAAAACAAGAATGAACAATAAAACCACACATACAGACTTTTTACTTCATGTATAAATTTTTTGTTCTGTAAGCCTTTATATCTATAATTACAATTTTATCATTAAATAAAATACTATTTTATAAAAAGGAGAACATTATTTTTCAGTAGACAGAATAAATGAAATGAATTCTTTTTCATCGATGTTATAGTCTCATGTTTTCTGAATGAATATGAACGCTAGATTTACCTGTATAAATTCTTTTTCACTCTTTGACATCGTTTTCAAGGCATAGACCAACTGACACGTGGCGTGATCTTACTACCAGACAGCACGTGCAGTAGTTGTGACGGGAGACAGCCTTCAATTGAATAATATTCTAGACACGCAAAGTGGGAAACAAATGGAACATCAACAAATTGCGATATGAGTAATCTGAAATACAAAGAGGACTTGTTTCAACAATTTTGATGATGTAATAATTTTCAAGAAAAAGTTTGAATTTATAAAATAGAAATTTAAGATTTCTTTATTAATTTCATGTGAGAAACTCATAAAATAATTTTCTTTTGCTGTCAATTAAAAAAAGGATCTTCAGATGTTCCTTTTTAAAGAATTTTCGAAATTTGCTTTTGTGTACATAAATTATCAACATTTATGCTTTTCATAGTACCTTTCGAAACCAAAAATTGTACATTTTGACATACTTCTTCGATTCAACATAAATCAATAAATTTTGCATATTCTTATGATTTTTTTTTACAAATTGTTCAAAACAGTTCAAAGTTTAAAATACTTAATCAATTTTTGCTTTTAAATTAATACATTTTTTTTAACAGCACAAAATATGCACACAAAAATTTAAAAATAAAAATTACTTACCTTCTGTTACCCGCAAGATAACTTTTGAAAGATGTACAGTAGAACCTTCATTTATGTACCAAATTAAAGCTAAATAATGCCTTAATTCTGTAAACCTCAAATTTTAAATTTCTACCACATTTAAAAAAATTAAAAAATTTAGATATCATAAAATTTATAATTAGTAATTTTTTTTCCATCTATCATGTTATAAAATAAAATCTATTCACCGTATTAACAAAACTGAGGTTCACAGAATCATAAATGATAAGAACAATAACCACATAAAATTTTAGAACTCTACAATCAAAACTTTTTTTTTAATCTTGCGGGAAAGTGTGAAAATTACAAACTGAGAAAATCACGTTTAAACATTGCATTATAATTTTGTACCACAAAATACAATTTTTGAATACTTAAAATGCACCCGCCTCATATGTTACACCTTCTATTTCAACAAAATGCTCATGCAGGGCTTTTTTTCGCATTCTCAAAGCCCTACGAGCATCTAATGTTGAAGATCTAGACTTTATTTCGGCTTCTTTTATTCGAGCTTTATCACACTGAAAAGCATAAGTGACAGAAAAATGCCCTACTTTACAACCCAGATGTTTCATAATATCCAAGCGACCAGCCATTCCATCATTATACATTACAACTGCCTCATTCACTGCAATATCAACTATTCTCTTAGAAGATCCTGATGTTTTCGGGCAGTATTTCCAAACCGTAGAGTTGAAAGATTCATTTGAATTCTGAGTCTTTCCCCCTAAACATTTTTTCAATAACTTAGGTGAGGATAATTCTGCAAATATTGGTTTTATTGCATCCATAACAGAGGTTGGCACATTGCTGTTATGTTTGTATGATTCATTTTCGGAGTATTTCGCCTTTTGATAACCACACCATGAGGACGCACCAACTGGGCAGAAGTAATGCATTGGTTCTTCATCTGTAGAGCGGTAATGGCAATAAATGGCCCAAATGGATTTACGCATATCATCTGCGGAGCTGCAGTTCTCACGTATAGCATTTCCATAGTAAGTAGTGAATTTATCTATTATTTTATCTGTCAGGCGATTTTTCCCACTTATACTTTTGCCATCTGATAGCCTTTTGCCACGATTCATCAGTTTCAACTTACGAAGTCTGGCACCCATCCGCTTCTGTATATGACCAACACATTCAATTTTTTCTAAATTGTACAACACCGTACTTTGCAGCTCTGGGAATGTTTTAGTGTCACCGTCACCAATATATTTCACATATTTGGCATTTCTTTCCAATACGGAACGTCTAAAAATTCTCTTCATTCCTTCCACTTCCATTTTATTAGAAGAACCAGAATGATTTTTCACGCAATGTGGTTCATGACTTTTTTTCCATTTTTCATATGCTATTCCACATTTCGGACTTTTCCATTGATCACAGCCTTTGCAATATGATGATAAAACTTCGACATCAATAACTTTTCCTGTAATATCACCAATAATGCTGCAGACACCAATGCGAGATGTATGACCCCGAGTTTTCCAAGTTCCATAACCACTAACACATATTTCATTTGTTTCGGATGCTGCAATCTCTTCTTTTGCAGCTTTGTTCATTGAAGAAACAGCTACAATGGAACCAGCAGATTTTATATTATTCAAAATCCTATCATAGGACTTTTGTGAAACCGGTGGAGGCAAATCCATCACCGAACAAAAGGTTTTAATTCCACGTAGACCAACCCCTAGTGTACGCATAGCATATGTAATGCGAGTGTTTATTTCATAGTCGTGGTTACTTGACTCAAACACTGGTGAACTTTTAAAAGTTGATTGCATAGCACATGAATCACAATCAATGTAAAATTTTGATACTAGTCCAAACAGAACCTTTTCTTTCAAAACTGCTTTTGAGCCACAGTAAAAGCATATTAAATATTTTGATAATTCTTCTAAAAGAATGTCTAGATTTATCAATCGATAACCCTTACTTTCACTGGAGTTGCTTTGATAGGAACCGCTATCCAAACACAGTTTCTTAGATGAAGCTGATGACACATCGATGCCTACCGGTTCTAACGTTTCGTTTTTAGAATGTTGATTCCCACAAAAATGCCTTTTCTTTCTTCTATAATCCGTAGATCTTCAAGCGGATTTACTACTCATATTAATATATGCACAAGTATGAATTATCAAATAAAAATTAATGATTACTCAATACTTTTTCGAAAACTATTATCAAGGAAGGCAGACTTAGCAAGCAAAAACAACGCAGTAGAAATACAAATGTAAATAAACATCTGCTTGAATTCGAAATGTGTTGAGTTGTAGATATGCTTCTCCAATCAAAAGACAATTATAAATAAAATTGAAAATTTAAGAAAAAAATGCAGTTTTATATTACAGGTCGAAACCGAAACTAACGGAATAGCGGTTTGTTTACATTCCATTTAAAGAGCAAAGTCTCTTTAGACATTTACATTTTTTCCTGTACTGAGCGTAATAATTATCGGATTTTGACGCGGTTTGTTTTAAAATGCTCCAAACAGTTCAAATTATTTTTTAAAAATATTTTTGAAAAATCGATAAATTGATGGGTTAAAGGTACTATGTCCCCTTAAGCTAAAATTGTGCATTGACACATGTTAAGAGAGTTTTTCACTTTTATCATATTTTGTACCAAGAAGAAAGAGAATTACTCCATTTTTATATACAATATACTTTTTCTTAAGATTTTAAATTTAGTGCTCAGAAAAAAGTGTAATGCAAAAGTATTTCAACAATATTTAATGAGGCAGGAATACTTAAATAATTATTCAGTCATCAATAAAGTTCACTGAGAAATTTTATCACCGCAAATTAAATATAAATCAATTTTATTTCTTATAATTTTACTACAGATCACGCATAAGAGTATCAATCTTTTATAGAAAAAATCACGCTGAACTTTTCTTTCTTACGTTATTCTCTTATGATTAGTAAGAGAAAGATGTAAGAAAGAACAACTCAATTATACATGTTAAAACTTAAAATAACATGAATAACTTTAAGTACACAATTTTCGTACATTATATTTGCGTTTCAAGTAATAGTAGATTAAGATGTATATCAGTTATAAGAATAAAAATACACGAAGAGCTTGTGCTATTTTTATAAATATTTAAATACATAAAATACATTAGTGCACTTACATTAAAAGTCCAAAAGCAAATTTTTTTCACTTATAAAAAACATTTTTTATGACTTTTCAATCCAGTTTAAACTAAAATTAAACACGTATAGAGAAATACATACAGAATTTGCTTGTTTTAGAGTAGAAACGTTCTTTATTCCTACACAAATACACACTTAAAAAAAGGGAGTTTAAACAAAAATTTTCTCCTTTCTCTGCATTCACACACACACACACACACACGCGCGCGAGCGCACACACACACACACACACACATATATATATATAGTTATATATATATATATACTGATTTACTATCTTTATAGACTTCAATGAATAAAATGTTATATATATATATATATATATATATATATATATATATATATATATATATATATATATATTAGAGTACATACGATTTATATATATATAGTCTTATGTAAGGTATTGTTATTAATATTTATAAATTATTATTCATCGTAAGTGACAACTATTTTCAATAAGGCTCGAGTATTATTTATTTAAGTTATTGTTAGAGAGAGTGGGTAGGAAATTTGACACCATTTTGGAGGCCAACAATTTTAAATGTGTAAAAATTAATTTAAAAAAAATTGAAATCAAATGAATTGATGAATAAAATAGTCATATAGTATATTTCATGTTTGTATTATTTTTGACTGAAAATAAGACAAAATAATTATATAACTTGTTTTTAAATATAAGAGGCTTTAACTTAACTCAGTGGCGCAACAGCCCATGAAGACCAAGGCCTACTGTCCCCAACTGAGTATACGTGACCTCGGGCCCTGAGGTGCATGAGCAGATATGCCAGTCAGGCGGACAGTCTGACGCGAAATCTCCCCTGTTAAGTTCCCAAGCAAGCTTGATTCTCATTTATCGACTCAGTGAAGGGATTAAAGACTGAGTCGACTTTGCCCAATCCTGGTTTGGAACCTCCGACCTGTGGTGTTAAAGCGCGATGCACTAACCACTCAGCCATTGGGCTTCGTAAGAGGCTTTATTTCTAGCCAAAACTGTCCAGAATCGTTTGAGTTAGAAGGGAAGAAAAAAAATGGAAGTAAAGCCTTTTTGATATAAATAAGTAATTACTTGGTGCATTCCCCCCCCCCCCAATTGAATCGTGAGTTTCTTACAGTTTCCAATGTGTTAGCAAAAATATTGAAATGTTTTAAATTTTGTTTTATTCCGAGTATTTTATTTTATATTTCAGGTTTTCCTGAAATACAAACATAATATAATTTGCTATATTAGAATTTGTTTCGTAGAAAATTATTGGTTGATCATTGCAAATATACTCAAAATTATATAATTAGTAGTAAGTTTATAAATGGATTTCCATATTTTAATTTTCTACGTTTGATGTAGAAACCTTACTGTCGGTGTAGATGCCTTACTCAGTGTTTGAAAGCTTATCAAATGTCAAATTTTCTTACTAAAGTTATTAAATTTTATAGTGAAATATACCAAACCTTTTCAGGTACATAACATTATATACATTTCGTAATTCTATTTAGTTTCAGCACGAAGAAATATCAGACAAATACAATGCACTTTTAAATTTTCTGAATTAATTCTCTCTCAAAGTGTTATATTTAATCTCATATTCAATCTTATTGGTATTATTCATGAAAAAAGGTCTTTACTAATTAACCTATTTTTAAAAAAAATTTCTAAACTTTTGAAAATTAACTATTCAGTTCCAGGTAAATCACTAAAAAAGCAATTTAAACTGATGTTGAAATAACTATACCAAGAATTTTCGTAGTTGTAGAAATGCGAGTAAAATTTCAAATATTTAGCTAAGAATAATTAGTTTGAAAGTATATAAAAGTTTTTTAGTTACATAAAAGTAAGTACAAGGCAGAAAAAGGAAACCAGTCAGAATGTTTAGCATTGTATTGATCAGCATTTGATATTTGGTTGTGTCGCAGTAGTTACATAATTTGTAGTAAATTCTCCAAATACTTCGTAAACCTTTGGATTTTATTTATTTATTTGCTTCTTTGAGACTCACAAATGTCAGTGGTAAAGCATGATTGCGATTTGTGGGATATTTTTTCTCCTAGAATATGTATCGTATAAAAGCTCAAGCAAGGAATCATGATTGCAGATCTCATCAAACTGAATATCGGATTGTAACTTTATACTCATTTCATTTAAACACCGGCTGTTGCAATTGTGTTGTATGGAACACGAGTCACAAGCATACCAAAAGTATGATAATTTTTCCTAAAATTTTGAGATCTATACTCAAATTTTTGTATTAAATCAGAAAGTGAGGTTGAACACACACTTTTTACTAATCACAGATTGTGTTTAGACAATGTGTTGAACAAATACAATTTTTTGTTTTTGTTTTAACTTCATACACTTTTATAATTTTAAACATTATATTGGATCAAATAGTTTTCAACTTGAATATGCATGTTTAAATCTCATTGTTATGAGCTGTCAAGTATGCTAAAAAATGTCAAATATATTATCCCCCCTTCCCGATTCATCCTTATATTATAGCACAATCTTTTATTTGATTCTATGAATAATTTAATTTCCATTCGAAAGTCATGAAATGTTTTTGACACCTTTTGATTTTTCTTAATTTCTTTATTTCCGAAAAGAAATAATATATCCATTTTCAGCATTCATAAATTTAGAACTAGTAATAATTAGATTCTAGGAACTAATAACATTTCAATCTTTTTGCTTTTTAAGGAAATTTATTATCTTGATGGGAGTCTGCATGGCGTTATATATATTTTAGGTGTTTGAATATAAATATTCCGTGGTATAGTGTAGACCGTCGTACACGAGAAATTGGTTCAAATTTCTTTGAACTTTGCGCATGATCTTTATTTATCAATCCCGTGTATCTCTGCAATAAGAAGGCCAACAGTGAACTAACTCCCTGCTGATAAAAAAATTTTCCTCCTTTCACAAATGTTCCTACTAGTTCATCCTATATTTTTACCTCTTCAATGTATCTAACAACAAAAGCTATTAGAAAAAAATTAATAGTATTCATATTTTCGTCTTTCACCGTAGGGTAAAATTTAAAATTTAGCTGTTTTATTCTTCAAAATGTTTTCCCGATAGATTTTCTTACTTTATAGCTAAGCCTATCTGAAATTTGATAAAACATACTAGAAAAAAACATTTTATCAAGATAAATCATGTTCGATATAAATTAAATCCACTTCTTAATAAATTAACCATTGGTATACTGTTTTGATTTTGGAATTTGAAATTTGCAATTACATAACTCACTCTTACAAGGGATTCCTTCCCAGTTTTTATTATAAAAAACTTTGTAAAGACAATAAACCTTGCTCAACAAGAGAAAACCGTTCTAGAATACCCATTACTTCTAAAAAAAATATTTATTTTTTTTTTTTTTTTTTTTTGGTAGGCAAAAACAAATAATAAAATCACTAGTGGATCATTTATTACATAGGTGGGAACTAGAATAAAGTCACACCATAATACCCATTGTGTACATAAAAAGTCATATAATGCAACTATAACTATTAGAGAATTAATCTTGTATTACTGAAGAATAAATCATTAATAACTGTTAAAATTTTAATTTTAATATTATTAATGCTATGTCAAAGTTTACAATTTTACATTTTGTTGAATCATATTAAGTTATCCAAGTTCGGTTCAACTTTCGGTTAAATGCGGCTCGTGGCAGTAGTTTGTCCTAATTAAAAATTGAAAACTTAATGAAATTTTACAACCAAAACCTTTTATAGATTGTATCTTTATATATATAAATCTTCTGTGCGTCTGCATGTGACTAAACTCCTCCTAAACGACTGGACCGATTTTGAATAAATTTTTTGTATGTATTCAAGTGGATTCGAGAATGTGGTTTAGATTCGAAATTCGGCCCGATATTGCAATTAGTTAAAAAGATATTAATTAAAAACGTTAAAAAACTGGTTTTTGGCGCCAACTTTCATTTGTCTGCATTGTTGTAACACTGTTATTGTTACAACAATGACAAAAGTTGATGACAACATGAGGTTGCTCTATTGACTGTATTAATTAACTTTGTTTAAAACATAAATGCTTTTGAAATGTGATTAACTTGAAATATATTATTAAAATCCCAATTTCTAAAATACTTTACATTTTTTTATAAATTTTTGTGGATTTTCTTGGATTTAAATTAAAAAAAAAAAAGTTCCAACTATTTTTCAAGTAGATTGTTACATTTTATACCTTTTTCAACGCTGCCAAGTTAGACTGAGATGGAATATTGTAAAACTTCTCTTAAAAAATTTATGGAATTTCGTAATTTTGAAAATTTTTTCTATTTTTCTGCTTTTTTGAGCATAAAATATTTTTAAAAAAGCACTTTTCCATTTCAAGGAGCCATAAAAATGCAATGAAAAAAGTTGCTAAAATCACCAAATGCCAGTAATAATTAATTGCAATAAACCTACGGAAGAATCGACCAGTTTGAGGCTTATGGAGCATGTGCAGAAAGAAACAACTTTCTGATACGTTACAGCAGATAGTTTTCTTTATTTTTAAAAAAGTGATTGAGAGTGAATATAAGAAAATGCTGAAATGCTTTCATCACAGATAGTATTATTTACATTTCGAATCTTTCTTTATAATAAGTGGTAATTTTAATAGTTAAATGGTAAGAAATTTTCATTCATTATTTAATAAAAATGGATATAAATTATTTCTTAAAAACTAAATCAACATTGTTTTTTATTATTCATTACAAAATTAATTATTTAATCATAAAGTCGTACATTGTCTGTTCTGGCTTAGATTTGCTAGATTAGCTTTGCAAATTAGAAATCGAAAATAGAAATTTAAAGAAAGATCTAATCATTGGGGGGGGGAGAAGAAAAATGCCCATGTGACTCTGGGCTCAGCCGAGGGAAAAGAAACCTGTCTGTAAAGGAAAAGAAATTGAAGACATTTTGGAAAAGATAATTTTAATGACATAAGTATAGAAATCTCTCATATCGCTCATACACCCTCTCCCAGAAATGCTGACATTTGGGTAACGGTTAATTAGTTATTTAATAATAAATTCGCATATTGCAAATTATTAATAGAAAATAAAAATTAGAAAGAAAATAAAAAGATTTTATCCCGGGGGGGGGGTTTATACTTGGAACGGAGGGAAAAGAAACCTGTCTGACAAAGAAAAGAAGTGGAAGAAATTTCTGAAAAAGGAATTTAAATGACATAAATGTAGAAATCACTCACATCGCGCATACACATCTAGAAGTGCTGGCGTCCAAGAAAGAAAGAGAAAAAAGGGAAAATTTACATAGGGATAAAGTGATACCCATGGAAAAAGCCCATGCAAAACCGGGCTACGCGGAGAAGATATAGACCCATCCAACGAGGCAAAGAAGTGGAAGAAACTTTTTATAAAAAAAAAAAGAGTTTTAATGATATTGATGTAGAAATCACACACACAAAACAAAAAAAAAAAAAAAAAAAAACCATGAAGTGCTGACACTAAAAGGGGAAGGGGAAATTTCAAAGGCAAAAAGCTACACACTTGAAGAAGCCCGTGCAACGCCGGGCCATGAAGCTAGTCTATATATAAAAATGGATGTTTGTATTTATGATCTCGCTTCACTCCAACACCGTTCAACCGATTACTATTATGAAAATTGGAATGTATATGCATTTTTTTGTGAAAAAGGCTTTTGTGCTATTCTCTTTATTGCATCTCCCCACCAGGTGGCGCTACAGCATATAAACTTCTGAACCGTTCAATCAATCGCCAAATTGCCAACATGGTCGCCAAAAATTATGACAACTTGACTCTATCGCCAACATTTCGCTATGTTTCCATTGAATCGTCATTATAATGCAAGGAACTTGCATGCTTGCGAATATTACAATTTTAACAAAAAATAAATACAACAGAAAGTAATATTAACGTATTACATATCCAGATATAAATTATTTACACTTTTTTAAGCGTTCATTACACAAAATTTGTAAAAATGTGTTACTTTTGCGTCGCACAGATTAGCTTATGAAGGTGTTTTCCAAAATTGACCCACAAGAGAGTTACTTCGCGTCATAAATTTAAAAAAGAAATCCTTTTTATCAGCTATTAGATCTACAGACATAAAATTTAACAAATATGGGTTTTTTCAGCTGAGATATGCGAAAAGCTTTTTTTTCTGTTTAATTTGCAATTAACGTAAAATTAACTTATTATAAACTTTTTTATCCTTCTATCTTATTGTTTAATTTTTCAATTCACCTGTATGAAGAACGGTTATAACAGCTAGTATATAATAAATGTGATAAGTAAGTTTTTAGTTAGACAAATTTAAAATAAAACTTCAAAGCATTATTAATTCAAGACTGAAAAGTAGCTTAACTGTAATAAAAGTATACCTCAAATACGTGTTATTTGTTTATCACTTAAAGGTTTTATCTAAATCCTTTTCATGTAAATTTTAACTTTTGAAATCTAACGTAAGTTATTACTAATATAAAATTGCTTTATATGCTCATATTGTAACTAAGGAAATATTAATTTTGTTTTCAAAAGAATTCTAATTTTTAACACATTCTAATTTGCATTATAAACGAAATTAAAACACCTTACAGCAATAATGTATATCTACTTTTATAGCGTAAAAATGTAATACATAAAAAGAATAGAATTTTTACAGACAAATAAAAAGGATTAAATAATGAAAAACTTTCGTTACTATTTGTAATTTTTATTGATAACGTCAATGAAAAGCTAAAAATCTTACATGTAGAAAAATAAAATAAAATTTTGATATTACCATACTTTTAATGAACTATAAAATTTTAGAAAAATTCGACTTCAAATTAAGATTTTGGAACTTTTTTTATGGACCAATCCCATTTAGAAGTAAATTCAGAGAGTTGGAAACTTTTGAAAATTGCATTGGTACAGGAAATTTAAATAATAGGAAACATGTCAGTAAAGACTTATAAAGTATATTTTAAGAATAAAAATAGCATAAATAATGTAATAATTCAAATACCCGATAACAATATATTTTTTACTTAAAATTTTATATGCATGTAAGATATTAATAGTTCTACAAAAAACTGATTAATGTAAATAGCATATTTATATCTCAACGAATGATGCCCCTTTTTAAGCTAGAAGAAGTTATATATTTTAAACACTGCATTATTAACATAAAATAATTAGTATATTCCTAAAACACCTCTTCGAAGTAGAATTCATAATTTCTTTAAAATATGATAATACGGAAACTCTACAGCTTTCGAGCATTCGGAAATATGAACCTAAACTCTTAATTAAATATTTTGAAATTTGTTAATAGAATCATAATTTCTAAGTTAATTTTATTAACGAATACATTTTTATTAAGTCATAGTAATTTTTATATAAATGTATTTTACTAATAGAAGAGTTTTAATTAAAAGACCTACATTCATTTAGTAATTCTCACATAATAGGTATCGGTACAAATAATTGTGGGCTAACGATTTACGAATATTTCAATTTCCAAAAAAACTTCTGAAACGTAGCCTATTCGTCAGTAGAGAAGTACAGTTTGCATAAAACGTTTAGTAATGTTGCTAATAAAGTCTTCCTATTAATTACCTTATTACTGGATATATTGGATACAACACTCACTGAAGGTCTAATAGCTGATAAAAAGTTTTTTTAAATTTATAACGCCCCGTAACTCTCTTGTGGGTCGATTTTTGAAAACACCTTCCTAAGTTAATCTGTACTCAGCAAAAATAACACATTGTTATAAATTTTGTGTAATGAACGTTTAAAATAGTGTAAATAATTTATATCTGGATGAGTAATGCGTTAATATTACTTTCTGTTGTATTTATTTCATGTTAAATTTATAATATTCACAAGCATCACCGTTCCTTACATTATAATGGTGATTCAATGAAAACATAGCGAAATGTTGGTGATAGAGCTAAGTTGGCATCATTTTTGGTGACCACGTTGTCAACTTGCCGATTGATTAAACGGTGCAAAAGTTGATATGCTGTAGCGTCACCTGGTGTGGAACTGCAACAAAGAGAATAGTACAAAAACCTTCTCCACAAAAAATACATATACATGCCAATTTTCATAGTGATAAGTTGAACTGTGTTGGAGTGATCGATTTCATATATACAAACATCCATTGAAAAAAATACAGATATAGCTCGTATTTATGAAAAAACATGAGTGGAAAAATTTTACTCTTAATTATAAAGAAGAGCAAAAAATGCCTTTAAGCAAAAACAACTGAACAAAAAACAGCAAACAAATAATTAAAAGCAGAAAAAGTGTAATACATATAATTAAACATAAATATCATCGGTCCCTAAAGAAAAGTATGAAATAAAGAAGTTTATAAATCTTTACATTGAAAAACGGGATTTGTTGTTAATTTTGTATTTTTTGAACATTTGTAAGGAGAAAAAAATATATTCAGCAATAAAACAATTATTTTTATTAAAGAAGTAATCTCATAAAATTTTATTTAATGAAACGAAGAAAAGCTAGAATATTAATTTGAAACAGCTTTATTCTATAACATTTTAATGAATAATTGTCAAAATTTATTTATCTTTTATATCCAGGCACTTGAACAAATCCTTTGAGTGACTCTCAAAGGGATTACAATTTCTACTTTAAGTAATTAATTAGAAATTTTAAATAGGTTAATAAAATAGTTATATTTTATTTCAAAATAAAATATTATTCAATTATACAAAAGAATATCATTATAATATACTAATAATCGAAGATAAGGAAAGAATGACGTTAAATAAATTAAATCTAAATATTAACTAAAAATATTTCTCAGTATTAAAAATTTAAAAATTTGATTTCAAATTGTTTAAGATTTTAAAATTCAATTATTTGTTTATTGATTCGGAAGTTAATTATTTTATTATTTTAAACATACATTTTTCTAAGATCTATTTAAGCATATTAATTTAATTTTTAAACAAACTCATTTTTCTTTACGTAAATATTTAAATTTTGAAAAGAAATTAATAAATATATATTTGCAAATTTGCAATGGGAAATACATTCATTGTAATGTTATTTTGTTGTAGAAGTAAACATTAGAGGATTTATTTTTGATATCTCTTAAATGGGGTAAAATTTAGACGTAAGACAGCTTTTACAAAAAAAAAAAAAAAAAAAAAACACACACAATATACCTAAAACGCATAACATAGGTTTTTGATTGAGAAGCACTAATTCTTTAAATTAGAAGTAACTCCCTTTTAATATTTATTAAATTATTTTGAAACAAGAAACATAGACAAATAATTGAATTCTGTTTGAATCGAAATTTTTTAAAAATCTTAAAACCGCTTTGTATTTTAACATTTCAGAGTTAAACTAAATTTTAAAAAGGCAATTGAAAACAAGTAGATAATTACCTAAGTTCTAAAATTTTCACTGAGCAATTTTTGAATTTCCCCTTTTAAGTAGAAGTAAGAACATTTATTTCCTATTTGACGTAGAATTCGGGAAGTCACGAAATAGCGATTCCTTAACGATCCATGCAAAGACCGATAAAAAGCACCTGAATACATTGAATACAGCGTTAAATTTGCGCTTAATCGGGCATATCAAACGCATTTCGTAAACAGACGTCATTTTTTTGCTCGTTCCTCTAATAAATAGTCTGACTCGGTATAGGAACGCACTTATGACACTACACCATTTCGTGATGAGGGAATTTAGGTATAAATCAAATGTGCAGTATTCACATTTTGGTTTTGGAATGTTTTATTCATATTCATACACAATCGACTGAAGCACTGACTATTTTAACTATTCATAAATGTGTCACTTGACTATTTCATATAAATAGTAAAATAGGACATTCCGCAGACAAAGATAAAGTAAAATAAATAAAGCAAATGCTTAGAATTCTTTTCGAAATATAAAAAAAAATTATAAGTTTGTTTTTTATAATTTATGTTAGAAAAGAAAATATAAATTTTATAGTATTTGCAGTAAAATGATATTTTTATTTCATCATTAAAAAGTATATATTTATTTTCTTTTCAAAAAGGTGAGAATGCAATTTGAATTTATCATTCATTATAGATCATTAATTCTCAGTTTGAATGCATAAACATATTTTTGTCTTAATTAGAGTTGTACAGCTCATTTTGACTTCAGTTTACTATAATGAAATGTTTCGGGATCAATCACACAAATGGATGTTTAAGAATATATTATATTAACCAATTTTAATTTTGTTGTTGGGCATCTGGAAGACATATTTCTAGAAAAACTGTTTCATTTATACATGAATTACTATAATGCATAAGCAATAATATAGTAATAGGATAAAAATCCTTATAGAATATTAGTGCTATTTTATAAAAATGATATATTTTTTCAAGGACGTTAAAAATATAAAAAAGTCAAGTAGCTTTGTTTGAAAGCATGAACAACATCCTTCAAACAAAGTACTAATGTATTTTCACTGTTCAATTTAAAAAAAAAAATTTTATACCATAATATTTTTTATACATATTACAGTTTATTCCTTGTGGTAATCAAATATTTTCAAGTAATAGGTATTACAATTGTTTGTTTTAATTAAACTTGTATCAGAACGTGTGTTTTGCGGAAGCTCCTTGAAAGTTTTGAAACATTTTAAGGAGTACAAAGGAAAATTTCTTTATATTTTGTTTCCAATATATAGTTTTCTGTTGAATTTAAATACAATAACTTCACACATAAAAAGTTAAATATTGTACAATGTTAGTTACTTCTTGAACTCTTCTGTCTAATGTATTCATTCTAATTTTCGAATTTCGATGTATTTCAGGAACATATTTTTATGCTAACATATTTTATTTATGTTAGGGTTTTATCGAAACATATTATTAAATAGGAATATATATATATATGTATGGATAATCTGTCTTAATAATGTTAATTTTTTAAAAAATACTAACATTTTATTATAATTAAAATATTGACGTATTTTTATTCAAACAATAAGAAAATAATAAGAAATATATATAAGTTTTGAGAATGCTCGAAATTACTTAATTCATTAAACAAACATATGCCTGGCTATTTCATTCAAATGTATGAATAAAGAAATTTAAGTTTTCTGTGCTACAGAGACTTACTTAGAGTATTTTAAACTTACTTACACTACATATGATTATTATAGTTAGAATGTTTTAATTGCAATCTCCAACATTTACAATACCCTAATTCAAATGGATAAACGCAACTGTGCATTTATTGTACTTTATTAAGAATTCTATTTCTACATTAAAAGTAACAGCTTAAACATATAGATAAAATAATTAGCGATGTAAAAGAGATTATTCAAATTCAAAGATTAACATTATTCGAATTAACGATTAACATTACGAGGCATGTTTTACATTGTTATATCAAAATAATATAAATAATCTTAAATTTATACCTATAATTAAAAAGGAAAAGATATAAATTATTTGAAAGACAAATTGCCTTAATATATAAATAGTTATGTTTGTGTGTGAAGACCTTTTTAACTCAATTGATATTAATGTATAATTATATTACAATTTCTTTACAAAAATTTATGATAAAAACTATATAAACAGTTCTATAAAGTTTCAAAAGTTTAACACTCTCTTTATTTTATTTAGTAAAAAATTATAAAGATAATATATGAGTGGAGGAGTGTTTTTTGGCTAGCTTTAGACGCCATTGCAAACTCAGCAATGCCATTGCGCCATTTATTATATATATATATATATATATATATAATCAAAATTTCTCTACAAGATAGAGGTGAATAAACATAATTAAAACTGAAAAGAATTGAAATTGCAAAATAACCAGACAACAGAATAAAAAGGAAATATGAAAAATTAAAATAATAGAGTTAAATATAAAAAAAATATATAATAATGGATACTACAGTATTATCACCATTTCTGACCCAGGACAGCTTATATATATATGTGTGTGTGTATGTGTATGTGAAATATAGCCACTGTAGCTCTGACACACAACACACACACTAGGGCCTTTATGTATTAGTTATCCTCAGACACCATTACGAACGAAATCGATTGCTTTCACATCGGATAAAGAGCGTTCAAAAAAGTGCTTCTGAAAATAGAAAACTCCACCGATTGTGCAAAACACGCTGTCATTCATTTTTTAAATTAAAAAGATACAGCATTGTTCGATTATTATAAGGAAATTAGATAAATGGTATGGAGAAAACACTATGAATGCTAGAATGGTAAGAAAATGTGTTAGAGCATTTAGAGCGAGAGAGAGATGGCCGTATACAAACGTACTCAATGATAGACAAGCGAATTGAGTTACCAGTCCAACATTAAAGATGAGGTAAAGGTCGAGAAGGCAGACACTATACTGTTTTATCAATATCTAATACAAGGAATTTTTTCAAATTTTAAGAAGAGTTTTGAATAAAATTGCGCAGAGAACATTTACATTATCGAAAATTGTGATCAACCTGAGATCAAAGTAGACTTACTGAACTGCACAAAACTAAACATTTAGGCAATGTGATTATCCTCGTCGAAAGAGATAATTTTTTAAGTCAAATTGTTTTGGGATGTATAGGGTGTTTTGGGTTTAGACTCTTTTTGGGATGATATAGTAAATGATGACACATAATGTAGAACATCATCTGCTCTTGTTCTTAAAAGAAGTATATTAGTGATCAGTACTACAACAAAAATAACAACGTCAAAATTTCCATGCTGGAATCCTTAGAAAATCAAACAGCAGACTCCTATAAGAATGGTATTCAGAAGCTGGTCGATGAAAACAAAAAGTTGCTTAACATTTGAGGGTATTTTTGCTGGGAAATAAATTAGGATTCCAACTTTCGTGTAAAAATAAAATTTTGAAAAAAAATGTCTTTATTTTATACATTAAAGCGGTACATAAAAAACATGTCTCGTACAAATTCTTCAAATGGGGATTATGAAAGCATTAGTTATACAAGATGAATTATAAACTAAATTATTCTCCGGAATAAGTTTTCATGCTCAGTAATAAAATAATGATTTTAAAAACTATCACTCTGAATGATTTTAAAACTAGACGAAAATGTATGACCTATTTAATAACATGAACAAACTTTTAAATAATAGTTTGAAATTCGAATAATTTTAAAATTCAATATATTACTTCCTATTCCTCAACAAAGCAGAAAATAAAGATTAAATCGATTAAAAATCATTAACAATTCATTAAATTAACATAGTATTTGGTGATTTTAATTTCAAAAACTACAATAATATTACTTTCTTTGTATATTATATGCAAATTTATAAGTCATAATTTTTAAAATGATATAAATTCTAAATTTTCAATTCATTCCTTTCAGGTAATCTTTTCGATGCGCAAGCAGTCGAACATTAAACAGTATCGGCTGATTGTTTGTGGGAAAGGATTGCCTGAATTACCTTATCAACGCGGACACGTCAAAAAGGTAGTTTTAAAATTTACCGTTCTATTAAAAGAAAAATATATAAAAGAACTTCTTACACAGAGTATATTTAAAAACACTTTTACGTAATTTATGCTATTTTATTTGGAATTAAGTAATCTAAATAAAATTCCCTTTAAAATTTGTGTAAAACTCATTTTAATGTCTTTCTTCATTTTCCGTAATTATACTTATCTATTATTTTACATAATCATATTTAGTTATCATTTAGTTTAGACAGCTTCGATTAAAGAATTACAGTGAGAAAAATTATTCATTCATGTTCTGCGTAAAATGCCTTTTCTCATTGTCATAAAATCTAACACGAATGAGTTCCAAAGTAAATATATTATACTCATTGATATATCATGTTTTAAATACAAAGGTCTGATTATTTAAAATTTACTAGAATGTACTAAAAATATTCCAATTTTTTTTGTCTATGTGTTATTATTGCTTGATATTGAATAATTTTTTGTTGTACTTTTGCTTTCCCTTCATAGTTAAAAATTTTTTGGCATAACTTTATAAATAAATAATTTGTTTCAGGCTTAAAATTCAAATTCACCAGAAATATTAGAATTTTATATGAAGTTAATAATAGATAATTAGTGTTTAATATCACACTAGTTTAGCAATACACTATTTTTATTTAAAAGTTTTTTGCTCTCAAAATCCACATTATTCTCGCGCTTCACTATTTTCGAAAAAATGTGAAAAAGCAGAATGGGTATATTTTATCCTCTGTTAACTCATAATATCGTGGGGAACAGCCTGAAGTGACTTTTATTCTCAGGTGGGACAGTCAGACATAGAATGCTCTGTTTCGCTTTCTCAGCGACTATTCAGAAATCTTATTTTTCATCGTGAAAACGAAATATGAAGTTTCGACAATACGTAAGAATTTCAAACACTCGAGCTGTACCTTGTACTGTTATATTGACCTCAGAACAACATTCATAAAGGCTAACATAGATTATTAAAATTTTTTTAAATATTTTATTTTGTTTTATTTATTTATTTTTCTGATTGATCTATTAATATTGTGTTTGGGATAAAAATATGGACGAATTTCTGTACTGTAAGAGATCTACACCAGGTATAAGGCTTCGGCCTCTTTAAAACAAAGTCTAATTCAAATAGCACTTACTCTCGACCTCGTTTATACAGATAAGATAATCGCATGAATAAAAATCGAGAAAGAATTCAGTAATTATATTTCTTTAATTAGTTGTTTTTATCTTTCACTAAAAGGTTTAAAGACCTTTTTTCATATATAATAAAATATCTCTCAAGACTTTTTGTAAAAGTATGTCTTTGGATTAAAATTTCATCAATGCCATATGTAAAATAAATCTATGGATAGTAAATAACGGTATCTTTTTAAGAACAAAAAAATGAAAGAAAAATTAAATTACACTGTAAATATTATCAAAAATACATGAGACGAATAATAATACTTTAAATTAAAGTACTTAATCGTTAAAAAAATTAAAGATTCTCTTTCAAAATTCCCATCTCAACTGGATAAAACTGGTATCACTGTTAATAGCTGAAAGGGTTACTAGTTAATTTATGATATAATAGATTAATTTAACTAATTCAATTCAGCAAGCTAATAAATTGTTAAATAAATTTTGTTTTTGTTTTAGATGATATTTTTTCAATGCCTCCGTATAAAATCAGCTTAAATTTCAAAGTTTTTGTAAAATTCAACTCGGAAACTTTTATGTTAGGGTAATTTAAATACCAGTTCCCTAATTTTCCTTGAATATCTCAAACATTCTATTATAAAAAATTTTCTATATAATACATGACATAAACGTGCACAATAATCTATAGATAATTATCTTGCAATTTTAAAATTAAAGAGTTTTTTTTTTTGTCAAAAGAAATCCATTAAAGATAGTTTAAAAAATTATTAGTAACATAGCAAAAACAACAGATATATTTGAATTTCTTTGTACCTCGAAATCCCCGAATCCATTTTTAACGCAATTCTTTTTGTTTGCTAAAAAAAAGCTACTGAAACTACATGTTCGTAAATGACTCTTCTTATGGTACCCCCCCCCCCCATATATCGGTTTAATATAGTATATATCCAATGATCATTCAGAAATTAAAAACAGAAAAAAGGTAAGAAACATCAGTTGTTTTTTAAAAAAAGATTATTTTTTCAAAAAGAAAAACTGTTTTAATAAGATTTACGAGTAATATACCAAAGAAGGATAAGAAGCTAGGTTCGAATATTACGAATTCAAAATATCAGAAAACGGCACAATTGTATATTAATTAAAAACTATCAAAATACTTCAAGAAATTTTAGAATAACATGAATCGAAAAGAGGTTATATACTTTATACAAGAATGTAACGTATATTTCAATATTAAAACTACAAAAGAACAGACGAGATAATTATCATTTAATAGTTTCAATGAACTAAATTTATTGATGTGTAACATCTTTACTCTCGGTTGCTGGATATTTGTTGGAGTGATTTTGTGAAAAGGGACGGAAATGCGTAACAGGAAGTCGGGGAAAGCGCGCGTTGTTTGATTTGACCAATTCAGTGCCTTGGGGTGTCTCTTCGCTAGCCTCGTCTTGGGGTCCAACTCTACTAGCAATTAAGATTCCTGCGTACCGCACATACCAGCAAGTCTTATTAGACTTTATCCAGAATAAAGTTATGATTATTACGCTCAAATATTAAAGTCTCAGGGTTCGTTGTGTGTGAAATCTCTCTCTCTTTCTCTGAGGATATATTTATATATGTGTAAACTATATATTAACAATTATATTTCTTGTTAAGAGTCTGACAAAGCTCACCATTCTTAAAAAAAATAGGAGTAAGTAATATGGAATTATTTGAATAAATATTTAAGTGCTTATCATTTTCATACTTTGAGGTTAATTCCTGTCTCTGTCAATATAATATTTTTAATTGTGATTAAAAAAAGATTTCTCGATTAAAAAAAACTAATTAAAAAAAGGTATTTTTGATTTTCTCTAATATTTCTAATTTTTAAGCATGCGCTTGATGGTGTCTCTTCGCTACCCTCGTCTGGGGGTAGCAGCAATTAAGACACCCACCTACCGCACATACCAGCAAGTCTTGTCATTTTGGTGGTCGCATACATTTCTCCGAATCAAACAGTTCAAAATAATTAAAGATTTTCTGCATTTTTTACTTTTACCATATACCCAAGGTGGTTCTGCTCTTTTTTAAAAAAAAACTATCACTCGCTTCCCATGATTTTGAGTGGTGATTTTAACGTTAACTTCAGTTTGCCAGAAGCTGAGCCACTCATAGCTTTTCTGAAAGATGAACTCAAGCTCGAAGATGAACACTAATCGAAATGTTTCGACAACTAACAGTGGTACTGTTATTGACGCCGTTTTTCACAACGACTTTTAAATACTTTGAAATCACAAGTGTATGTGTCATACTTTAGTTTTCATAAATCTATTTTCTCCGCTCTTCCCCAAATTGAGCTATACTAAATATTTTTGATAAAAAACTGCATAACTCCTTCTGTTAATTAAATAAAATTTTCCTTAAAGATATAATTATTCGATAGAAAATTATTTTCTGCCATAACCGATTCATTTATTTCAGGATTAAAGTCACTATTGCGTATTTACCATGATAACAAGTCAGATGTTACACATCATATGCGACTACTTTAAGACTCATTTCTTTTTTTAAAATTATATATATAACTAGCCGTTACCCGCCCGCTTCGCTGGGTATTTCATGATGCTTTATATATATATATATTATTGATATCTAAGCCCTAGCATTCAGAATTCAATCTTATTGACATATATAAGTATAACTGTAACTCTCGACTCTTGATATAAAAAGGACAGTACTTCAAATTTGTATTTTCTAAAAATTTTAAAAATTGAAGTATAGAATGATGTTTGCACTTTTGTAACCCTATAACCAAGTGGATTTCCGCATAACAAATTCTTGGTGGATCTCTACTCCGTAAAATAAACACGCGAGACAAATTTTAAGTCTAAGTCTAATAGAGTAAAAACGAAGTTTTTACTATCAATATCCTCTGTAATTCCGTTGAGAGTCGTCCTCCAATATAACTGTTCTTAGCGGATTTCAATTTAACAAAAGGAAAATGCAAACCAAATTCCACTATTGTAGTCCTTGTAGTTCGAAAAAAAGGATTTTTTTGTGTCAATACACCAGTAACCCCCTGCTCCGCCAGGAGTTGATTCCCTAAAATACATTCTTAGTAGATCCCTATTCAAAAAAGAAACATGCTTAACCAATTTCAAGTATGTGGGTCTAACAATTCAAAAACGGGAATTTTTTTTCTATAACTCCCCGTGACCCCTCGCAACCCTTTTTGGGGGTCGATTTTCGTTTTAATGTTTCGTTTTAATGGAACTCTGTTCCATGAAAGGAACATGCCCACCAATTTTCAAGCAGGTAGGTATAATAGTTTAAAAACGGAAATATTTATCTATTACTCCCCTTAATCCCCCGAAATGAAACTTGTGGTTTGATTTTCGCGAAACCCATTTTGTAGCGGTTCTCTACTCTGCGAAAGGAATATTTTTACCAAATTTCAAGACTGTACGTCTAAATGAGATAATGATGATAAATGAGAATAATTATCTATAACGCCCCTTGAGCCCCCGCAACGCCACTTGGGGGTCTGTTTTCACAAAACCCATTTTAGGAAATGTACTGTATAAAAGGAATATGCTTACCAAATTTGAAGACTGTGAGTCTAATAAATTAAAAATGGAAAAAAAATTATCTATAACGCCCCTTGAGCCACCTCAACGCCACCTGGGGTCGATTTTCACAAAACACATTATATTAGCGGATCTTTACTCCTTGAAAGGATTCTGCTTATCATATTTCAAGGCTGTACTTAAAAATGGAAGACAGTAGTTTAAAAATGGAAATAATTATTTATAACGCTCCTTAAGCCCCGTAACGCCACTTGGGAGTCGATTTCAACGAAACTCATTTTGTAGCGAATGAATCTCTACCCTATAAAAGGAATCTACTTACCAAATTTCAAGACTGTACGTCTAATAGCTTAAAAATCGGAATTTATAAAGCCCCTTACCCGCAACATCCCTTGGGGTTAATTTTCCCCAAACCCATTTTGTTGTGGATATTTACTCTCTATGAAAGAAACATCCCTACTAATTTCCAAGCAGGTAGGTCAAGTAGTTTAAAAACCGAAATATTTATCTATTACGCCCCTTAATCCCCCGCAACGCCACTTGGGGGGTTACTTTCACAAAAACCATCTTGTATCTGATCTCTACTCTATGAAAGGAATCTATTTATCAAATTTAAAGACTGTGCGTCTAATAGTTTAAAAATGGAAATAATTATTTATAACGCCCCCTAAGCCCCCGCAATGTCACTTGAGGGTCGATTTTCACCAAAGTCAATTTGTAGCGGATCTCTACTCTATGAAAGGAATCTGCTTGCCCAATTTCAAGATTGTACGTTGAGTAGTTTAAAAATGGAAACAATTACTTATAACGCCCCTCAACCCCCTTGCCCCTTGCGGTTCGAATTTCGCAAAAAAAAATTTGTTCTTAGCTGATCTCTACTCCATTAAAGGAACATGTCTACCAAGTTTCAAGTCTGTAAGTTGAATAGTTCCGGAGATATCGTGATTAGTCAGTCAGTCATTCAGTCAGTGAGTCGCTTTTTTCCTTTATATATATAGATGAATTAATTCAATTCTTTGTTTAAAAAATTTCCTTTTAATGCTTACAAAGTAATATAAAAAGTATTAAGGAACTTGATATAGAGATTATTAATTTACATAAATAAATTTTTGTCGGTAAAAAGTAAATAATATATTTTATGTGAATCTTCTACATTTTTCATTCAAATTTATTTAAAACTTTTATTTTAAAAAATAGATTTATACACAACACTAAAAAACCTGGAAAAATCTATATGGATCATCTTATTTTTATGTAAAAATATGCTTTTTAATGCATAATAAAAAGAATCTTTTGTGATATATTTTTCTTCATTTTGAATATATTAAATAATATATATATATGTATATATAGGTAATATAGTTTTTAATAATTAATTTTTATATATAAACATATTCATATTTGAAATTTTATACAAGTGATAAGTTAAAAGTATTTTTTGTTCAAAGAGAAAAATTTCTTCAGAAATTAATGAAATTTAGCTCTAAAATTTATGTAAAGAACGCAGAAATGAATTTTATTTCTTTTGTTTGCCAATTTAAGCTGAAAAAGTAGTTGATACGGCATAGGATATTTTGCCTGTCAAGTAAATGCTATTGCAGGATAAACAGTTCTACGTGCGTTCCACTTGAATAACTTCGAAACAAATTTAAACAACTTCAAGTGTCAATTTCTCATTTAATACTTTAAATAAACTGTTATAAAGAAGATTAAGGATTTCTTTATACAATATGAATAACTTAATTCTTAAAAGATAGAAGCCTTTTATTTTTAAAAGTACTGCTTCAGATATTTTACGTTTTAAATATTTGTCTTTAAGACTTAGTTTCTTTTTGAAAATGGTTAAAATGCATTGAATTTAGTATTAAACATCACATTTTGTATATTTCTACTTTGGAAATGTGATTTAAAGATAAAATCAAATGGCTTATGATTTTACATTAGGCATAAGGCTTTAGTTTTTTAAAATAACTTTTATAAATAAATCAGCTTTATTTCAATCTAAAGTTTTTAGTAAACATCTGAAATAAATTTTATTATTATTATTATTATTATTATATAATATTTTAATCTTTTCAAAACTTACGTCAATGGGTAAGCCAAGTCATCGAAATAAATCAAGTAAATAAAATAAATCTGAAAAACACTGGATTTGTCTGCTTGACAAACTGAAAAATTATTACTAATTATTAAAATTAGTAAATTAATAATTGGAAAATGCTTGTCAATTATTTAACAAACGATTGTACCTGTATAAAATTTGAAAATAAAAATTTTTCTAAATGCTAATTAGTTAATCCCCACCCCCACCAAATTTCTTTTTTAATAATTTCACAACAACAAATTATTTTACGCTTTAGCCTTTATTTCATTATAAGAAGCTATATTCTTGAGTAACTCGCTAAATGTTAAGATTTTATTCTTTTTATTAAACTGGAAATCATGTACTTAAGCGAACGACACGAACACGAATTAAATTACGAAATATAAAGTCTAAACTTTGAATTTCAATTATAAGCTAATAAGTATTGTTAAAAAAAAAAGCTCGAGAAATACTATTAACTGTTTTCTTATTGAGGCAATAGATCATTTTCATTAATTTTATTCAATAGTATGAGACCTTAAGGGTTTCAAAGTGCATTTATGTGGCTGATGTTAATTCGTTTTAAATCTGCTTCTTTGCTTAGTGTTTGCTAATGTTTCATTTTAGATTTTAGCAAAATATATATTTTGTAACAAAATTATAATCTTTTATGGTATTATCATTAATATTGATATGAATGCACATTTATTAATTAGATATTAATTGTCGTAATAAAGGTGGATTTAAATTATGGTTAACACAATTAAAAATATTGCATATAATATGAAGTTAAGTTATTAAGTAATATTAAGTTAAGTGCATTTAAGATAATATAATTATTTATAAAATTACAAAATATTAATTTTAATGGACGGAAAAAACTATTTGTTAATTGTTTCATTTCTATATTTAAAATTCGTTTATGTGAAAAATAAAATTCATAAATGTCAAAGCACATCTAAATGATTAATAATAGAACAATTTGAGTATTCTCGGCTTTGGTTACTTTATCGATGCGGATTTGATTAAAAGCATATAAAAATAAGCATAAAATTAGAGCGATTTTCTAAAGAATTTCTAAAAGTAATATCCCATTGTTTCGAAGTTTTATTGTGTATTTATGGAGCTCAATTGCATAAAATATTTAAGAAATTAAATCAAAAATTGTTAAAAATTTTGTTAATTATTATTATTTTCTAAAGTATTTTAAAAGTATGAAATGATTCCTTACACACGTACACACATGGGGAAAAATAATACATCCTAAAATTTTAGATAACTGTAAATAAACAAATTTTTACAAGGAAAACAATTTTGGATCTTTGTACTAAGTAATTAAAAATTTAAGTAGCATTTTTATTTCAAAGTATAATAATTACTTTTTTTATATTAGGAAATTCACTATGAATATAGTGATTACAAACAGCTATAATTATTTAGCTGAAAATAATTCATCACTAAGAATTACACAGAAATGAAAAGGAAGTTCAATATTTTGCTTACATATTTTATAAATGTTCAATATGACCCACTTTCGTAAGGTGAATCATATTAAAACAAGCTTTTAGGATAAATATTACCTCAGTTTCTGCCTTGATAGGATGATCTAGTATCGCGTCAGTGATAAAAACAAATCTGGAATCATGGCTGATTCTACCGAAAAAATCAGTTCAGTTTTAGTAATATTCATATGTTCCAAATAGATGGGGAAGTGACATATGTTCTTCAAAACTATCTAATTAAAGAAAATAATTTTATTAATTCTCGTTCTCTCCAACTTATTTTCAAAATATATTATATTGCTAAAACAAAAATTAAAAATTCCCTTGACCAGCAAAAAATAACCATTAAAATGCTTCGAAACACAAATCCCTCTACTCTTTTTTTTTTCAAAATTACCATATAATTCGAAATATGTTAGAGATCGATTATTTCCCGCTAGCAGACAAAACCACTTCAACTGTGTAAATATTGCAACCGGAAAGAGATCTCACCTTCCATGGAAATAATAGATTCATATAATTATTAACTGTGCAGTAATAACCTGAACTTACGTGGTATATATAGGTAGGACTGAGTGATAAACGCATAAGTCGGGGTATAATTTCGCACATCAATACGTATAACTTATTTTTAGTTGGGGCAGGAAACTAAAGAAAATAATAATTTATGAGCAAAATATTCTATAAAATCTTAGATAACTCAAATATAAAATCTCAAATCTATTTTGATGTAGTAGGTTTCATAAAATCTAACAAAGTAATCTCCCTGCTCAATGATTTTTTTCTCCCACAAAATTTCTTCGTAGCCTGCTAATAATTGTTTTGCTGCTGCTATTATTTGTTTTGTTGAAAAATACTTTCTTCTTTGGAGTCTGTGATTTCTAAAATTTTTTTGTAATTCCTTTCTCAATTATACTGAAGCCTTCTGTCTAATTCCCAACTGTCATTCGATCTTCTGATTGAACTGGATCTAAAGACTCCAGTTCTTCAATGTCTTGCTCTTGCTCATGCATTTCTATGAACTTATCAATTGTCAGCTCCTTATTGTGAGATATACTATGTAGAGAGAGATCAGAAATAAATAACACAAAATAAATTGTTATGACTAAATGTCGCTACCACGCAATACATTCAAGCAAGTGCATTAGTTAAACAGCGGGGAGTGAGTAATCACATTGTGTGGCACCCAAACAAAAGACGAATCTAGATTTGAAAATTGCGTAAGTCGGGGTAGCGCAAGTTGAGGTATTACTGTACTAAATAAAAATAACCTCAAATAGACTTCATAACCATATTAATAATCATAATATTCTCATTTCCAAGCAATATGGTTTCTGGTTTGAGCTCTTGTTTCATCAATTACTAAAAATAGCAGAATTTTTAAAACCGAACTCAATAAAAAGCAGAATCGGCTTATGTGGTTTACCTTTATATTAAGATAGCATTTTACCAATTCTGGGGTACTAGATTACGGTAATATTCATCATTAACTGTAGCGGACTGTGACACCCGAAGTTGAGAAACCAAGGATCAGAAAAAGTAAACTACCGGTTTAAAACTTCATATTTCGCCCTTATTTTCTTAAAACTCCAGTTACTCAGCTGCGAGTTTCGATTACTGATTGAATCTCATTATCCAGAATAGACCACGTGACTACGACTAATTTGTTTATTTTTTAATTCGGAAATACTGCATATATACACTTGCTAGAAAAGTCTGCTTTCACGGATTATTGCTTACATCAGGGGTGGCCAATCCAAGGCATGCGTGCCACAGGCACGGCGAAGTATTAACAGTAACACGCGAAGACTTATTGAAAATTTTTAGAAAAATGTAAACTTTGATGTAAATAAAAATATTTTTATATAATTTTATTGAAATGCATAAGTTCTAAATTTATTTTAAATATACTTAATTGGATTACAATATAAAATTTCATACAGATAATATCCTTCATTGCTTTTTGGGCTGGCTTTTCAAAAGAAGTCCACTCGAGAGATTTTGAAATTTGAGGGAGCGAGTTTTAAAATATTTCGAAAAAAACAATGAACTGCTGAGTGAGTGGTTGATACTCAAGAATGGAGAATGGGTATGAGATTTAGATGTTCTTACCCATATTATAGGAGATTTAAATCATTTAAATTTAAGATTATAGGTAAAAGATTGTATTTTTCTACCCTAGTTGTTCACATATCTTCTTTTGTAAGTAAACTTTTCCTCCTTTTATCTCGAATTTTGCAAAAAAAATTATTAAGACTATTAATGAAGGAACTATCTATTAAGGTTAATAATGCTCCGAGCTATGATAGATTTAAAAAATTACTATCCATTTTGCAGGATTCATTCAACACAAAGTTTGATAAAATTCAAGATGATAAAAAAATGCTGGTCTTTTCACAAATTCTTTTTCAATATTTTTGCAAGAAGTCAATTGCTACTAACCTAAAATCTAAATCAAAATTATTGACTTACAGCACCCTACTAAACTGAAGAGCAAATATACTGAATTTATTCTAACTGCAAGTTATCCGCATTATATTAAAGTTTTTGAAATTTGTACTAATTAACAATTTTCCAAATTTACACGATTTTCTATGTAATATTAGTGTTGGTTTGGATCAATATGTTAGTGAACAAATGCTTTCTATCATGAACACAATACAATCAAAATATCACTCAAAATTGACTGATATACTCCTTAAACAACATAATTTGTTTAAAATCTTTATATGTTAGATTTTTTAATATATATATATATATATATATATATATATATATATTGTAACATTATTTTTAAATTTCCACTACTTAGACTTACATAAAAAAAATGTGCCATTTGCTAAAAGTCCCATAATAAACCTACAAGCAACATTTTTTAACCTTTACATATTTGTTGGAGAAAATGGAAGTGGCACTCTTCCCAAAAATGTTAACCATAAACAACGAAAAAAATTTAAAAACCAGAATTTAAAAAAATTTTTAAATTATTTATATTTTGTATTAATATTAAATTAATTATTTTAAAAATAAATTTAAATTATATATATTTTATTTAGTTCATTTCAAGTATTCAGAATAGCAAAAGTAAATTTGGTTTGCTTTCATAGCTTTTAAAATAAATATAGGTTTGTAGTGATGCTAACAAAAATCAAGTAGAAAAAATCTGCGTTTACTGTTTTAGTAGTAACTATAAAAATTATTTAAAAAGGGGATAATGAGCTATTTAGTAGTTGGTTGGATATCCTCATCTTTTGAGAACCTCCTGAAGTTATTTCGGCATTGAATTAATAAATATGGTGGCTTCTTCAGAGCTTATCTTCTCCCATTCGTCCTTAAGAACACTCTTCAGTATATCCTTGCTAAGTATATTGTGTTAATGAGCCAACCCTACGCTCCAGGAAATCGCATAGGTTTCAGATCAGGTGACTGTGGGACATGTGCAGTTGATTTGGGACATTATACAAGACCCAAAGCTTCACAATCTCAGTGGTATTATTAGTTAAATGAAATGATGATCCTACGCTGAGTTTGGTGGCAATTTCCTTTAAATTGTTTTTTAGGATATCAAGGTAATCCTATTTGTTCATAATTGATTCGATATACTCCAACGTTCCAACACCAATGCTTGCCATGCACCCCCACACCATGTCTCCACCACCGCCGTGCCTTACCGTTGGTACAAAATGCTCTTTTTGAAGCGATGTGCAAAGTTTTCTCCATACCAATTTACGACCTTTTATGCCAAAGATGCAAAACTTGTTCTCATCAGAGAATATCCTCCAGTACTCCGGAGGCTTATTTATATGCTCTTTTGCAAAATCTATCCGTTTCAGCCGGTTGAACAATGAAATATAAGGCTTTCTACGAGCCACTCGACTACGGTATCGGGCATTTTTCAAGATTTTTCTTGCAGTATCTGCCCAAGTGTTTTTGTTAAACTTCTCTTGAATGTCTGTTGCTATTTGAGATGTAGTCAAATGTGGATTTTTTTTTTACCAGGGATATCATACTTCGTTTTTCTCTGATTGTGAGTTTAGATGGACGACCTGAACGAGGTTTAGATGTGTAAACTGTTGTAGATTTAAAATTGTAAATAACAAGCTGGATAGAGGAATACTACCGTCCAACGGATATGGCTATAATCCGACGTCTTTTTCCATCTTTCCACTTTTTCGCAATGATTTCACGCTCGGTGAAACTATTTTCCTTCCATTTATTTTCCAAGTCCTTGAATTGCTTCGTACCTCATAAAAACGTAAAAATTATTGCATCACAACTTTCTTTTACTCGATAACTGAATGCAAAAACTCTGTTAGCCTATAACGCCTGTTGATAAAAATTCACGGAATCAAGAATATTCAAATAGTGAACACACACTTTTTCCTGTCTACTATTTGTGAGCTATGTTACAAAACTCCCGTTATATTACGTAGTTTGAATTTAAAATTAACGAATTCTAGTATATTCATTATTTAAATAATAAGCAAATTCATGAAATTTTGTTAGAAAAAAAATTATATTTCTATTAAATTTTACCTTTTTTTGTATGATTTGTTAAGGTGAACGCAGACTTTTTCTAGCAAGTGTAGATCGCTTGTTCTTACTTTACTGTACTTCTTAATTATAATTCTTGTAAGTAATCTAAGTAATCAATGAGTGATTATCTAATTGAGCATTCGATTTTTAAAGAACTGCAACGCTGACAAGCAGAAAATTTAAACCGTCCGCAATTGATAGCTATTTTATACAGCGCTAGCTGTGCAGTAAGAACAAGCGTTATAAAAAAAGTTAATATTCAATGACTTTGAAAAAATTTAATATTTAAACATTTCACACACAAGAATTAACATGCAGAATTTTAAATAATCTTATTATTTTTAGGGGCAAATTTATTTTTCAAAAAATCGTTCATGTTTTTAATTTTTTGTACATTCAATAATTATTCTACTTTTCCATTTTTGGATATTTCCATAATATACGAGTACTACCAAATTGAAAAGGAGAAAGGTTAATATAATCTAACTAATTTAATCCTGCATTTTAATCCTAGGCCCAAAATTGAATTTTGACTTACTAGGGTTTCCATTCTTCAAATGTTTTCCTTCAATAAACCCTGTTATTTAATTCCCAATTTCTTCTATTGTTTTTATTTTCTTCTGATTTTGTTAACTAATTGTATTATATAAATAACAAAATAAAATTTTCATGCTAGTCAATAAATTGTCATTTTTCTATATTTAAAGCTTAAAAATTATATATATATATATATATATAATATTCTCTACTATAAAGACATGAATCATAAGAACACCAAAGAGGAATCATACAAAAACAGAAATTGGATAAAAAAAAGATGTTAGAATTTATAAATCTTAGAATTTATAAAAAAATAATAGAAATTATAAAAAAAATATTAGAATTTATAAAAATATATGAATTTTGCAGTATTATAAACATTGTTGACTTAGGAAAGCTCATATATATAAAATAATTTATATAAAAGTTGAGTTTAACTTGTCTTCTGACCAGTCAACCCCCCCCCCTTCTGTTAATATATATATAAAACATCGTGGAAAATGGTAGCAAATAATTGATTATTGATCATTTGGCCAAGAGTAGAAGATTTTGGTTGGATGAGGAATCATTTTGTTGAATGGTAATCCAGTTTATTGTACATTTAGACACATAAGTAAACAAAAATATGGACGACACTTACTAACTGGACAGACATGAAAATATGACACGCGCGTTACATGACGAGAAACGTGCTGTTCTTTCCAGAGAATCTCGGACTTTGATATGAAGTGGTAACCCCAGAAGTTCCTAAACTTAAATGACTTCCGTGGTCGGAGCTTGTGATTAGTGGAAAGACATCGTACGATGGTGACGTCTGCAATCTTACTTTAAATACCCTGAGCTGTTAATTTATTAAGAGATACAGACACTATTAAATCCTGTCAAGCGGACAAGCTAGTTAATTATTTACGCGTGAGTCCTGAAGGGCCAGGATCATTACAAACCAAAAAGTTGTTTAAATGAAATTAAAGGAATTATTACATTTATATACAGGATGCCCAGTCTTAATGTGACCCAATAGCTAATTCCCAAACCGTTCGGTTTAGATATGCACTTCCAATTTGAAAAATGTTTTAAAACAGGTAAATAATGTTTTTACGTGCTTTTCGATCCAAAAAAAACTCATATAGAAAAAAATTACAAAATTTAAATTTTTATTCGGTATTCAGGTCCTATCACTCATATTTAGGAAAATATGCAGTACACAAAAACAAAGTAAACACAAAGAGTTTCATTTTGTTACGATAAAAGCTGGCCGAGTTATGGAACTTTGAAAATTATACATTGTATCCATTTTCTCCGCAATTTTCAAGATGCTAGTAAGAGTCCGTCTCCAAAGTGAAATTAGTTTAAACTCTGCCAGGAAACTTTTGCTCTTGCACGTCTCTCTTATGTAAGTCGTTTTTAAATTTAAAAGCATAAGTTAATAATACAATAATTGAGTACTTAAGAAATAAAATTTATTCTGTGTACGTGTAAAACACAGGAAAAATAAAATATTTTGGGCGAAGAAAACATTTTAAAAGCAGTTAAAAAAAAATAGACTTATATGCTGCGGCTTCAGTCTGATTCTGCGTTTTTGCTGATCATGCAGAACGTTAAAAATCTGTTGTGCAGTCGCTTGCAATTGCATACAGTCACATTCTAATATTATGAATTCTAGTACGGGAGAACGAGATGTATACAAATGAAGAATACTGCGAAATGGTACTGTTTTATGGACAGTGTAATCAAAATAAGAGAGAGGCGGCAAGACTTTATGCCATTAAATTTCCAGCTGGAGGACATCCATCTTATTGTACAATTGCCCGTGCTGTTCAACGCTTGTATAAAACTAGGAGTTGTCATAGACGTATTTCCTTGTCTCGTGCCACACTTCGTGCCTTCACCATTATTTAAGTTAATTTGGTCATTCTGATATAATAAAGCCCCGGATTCATGATTGGCGCATCATTCCACATTATGCTATAATTTGAACGGCAAATCTAGTATTATTTTGCTGCTATTTGTTAAAACAAGCTGTTTTAATACTTTCGGTACAAGTTGTATTTCTTTAATTTAATTTTTATTTTTTGCCATACACCAATACAAATTGTCAATCTATGATGTTCTAATATAACTATGATGTTTTTCTCTTGCTCTTTCTGTAGATAGTGAATTACTGCTCTCTAAACTCAATTTATATACGACCCTCTTTTCTGAGCAACTTAGATGCTTCAAATTTATGTAGGCATAACTCGGTCAGTTTTTATCGTAATAAAATTAAACTTTTTGTGTTTACTTTGTTTTTGTGTACTGCATCTTTTCCTAAATACAAGTGATAGGACCTGGGGACCGTATAAAAATTTAATTTTTGCAATTTTTTTATAAAGGGGCCTTTTGGTTCGAAAAGCACGTAAAAACATTCCTTACCTGTTTTAAAAGATTTTTCAAATTGGAAGTGCATATCTAAACCGAATGGTTCGGAAATTAGCTATTGGGTCACATTAAGGCTGGACACCCTGTATATATACACCAAAAATACGCAAAATTTTATAAATATTTGGATTATTTATACCTTGAAATCCTCGAAGTCCAAATTTCGAAAAAATTACCTTTGGTACATAGGGCTAGAAACACGCACATACGTAAATATCGTTTCAAGATTTTTCCTAATCCAGATCGAATTATCGAAATAAGAGACGATCTTCATAATTAAGGTTTATAATTCTAGACAAACTCAAATGCTTTGGAGACGAAAATATGCCAATCTAAATTTAAAATATGCAATTGATTGGATGGTTAATTTTTTTTATTATGACCTTGAAAATGTTCTCGCTATTCTTTTGATAAAATAAATGCTTTTTTTAAAATATAGGATTAAAAAGGAACATTTCACTAAAAGTATTGCCCTTTTACGCTTTGTATTATCGTAATTTAACCAATTTTCATCACCAGTCACGATAGGGTGTAAAAGACCTTTCCTTTTCTACCGTTAAAGCAGTAGTTTACACGTGAGAAGACGCCGTTCGACGTCTCTCGGATTCAATTCATACGGCACCCAAAATTCTTGCTTCTGGGTCATTTCTAAAAATTTCAAACTTTTCGAAACAGTTATTTGTCTATTTGTAATTATTTTCCAATTTCACACACACAGCTAGCGTCTGACATGGGTCTTGATCAGTCAGAGCGTTCTTTATCCTCAAGTTTAAAATCATTATTTTTGAAGCATCGAAATCAGTTTTCACATGTCGTTTCCGACAGAGCATTATCACCGTTAGTCTCAAAAAGAATCTTGCGGGCTTCATCTGTAGGTTTCTTTTGAATAAAATAGTACAATAAAACTTCCCGCAAATACACTTTATTTGGCACAAAACTAATCTTTTTGGCACAAAACGTTGTTTACATTACGGTGAACTAACATACACTATATTTCCAGTTACATGCAATACTTTCCAGCAGATGCATTACCATCTAAAATTACATGTACGTAGTCCTGGTAGTGTCATCTATTCGGAATCAACGAGAACACATTCAAAGTCCTAAAATTAACGTCACACTGCACGAGGGCTATTGACAATAGATCTCACAATTATGAACAATAGTCAAGGGATTTGGACGACCCTTGAGCTGCACCCCACCTTCTGAACTTCCACACAATGTGATGACTTTGAATCTTGACAGATTTAATGTACATCGGCCTATCCACTTGGAAAGCCCTTAATGGATCAGAACTGGACGCAAATACCATGACCACTTGACTTTTGTTTAATTGCACAAAATATATCGCTGGAATTGTATAAAAAGGACGGGGTATGATATAATGATATATATAAGTCGACTGATATCAGTGCAAAATAACCTTATGTTTATAGGGAAAATAATAAACATATTGAATTATTTGGTTCAGTTTAATATTTCCGAAAATGTAAGAGTATGAGTTGAAAAGGATTTCGATTTTAGTATAAAATCATAACAATTATATGATTTCTCTATATATGTAAGCCTTTTTGGTATCTCTAAAATAATACTAGTCTTATCTTCCACCGAAATAAAATTATTTAAATCTAATAGAATATATTTGAAAAGAATTAGAAATCAGGTGGTTGAGAGAACCCTGACTTGAAACAGAAAATGTTTTAAATTTAAAAAAAAAAACAGCATAAAAAAACAGCATTACCTCGGAAATCTTCGAAAAAATCATAATTTTTAAATACATATTTAAAAATTGGGATATTTTTTTGATCTGATTAGCTAATTAAAAGTTATCGAAAGGTACATCAATATGAAGATGGCATACAAATTTGTAACTATTATGTAGTTTATATTTTAATGTGTCCAATGATTTTTGAGTCATTAATATTTCATTGTTTTCTTAAAATTATTTTCTTTAAAGTTTTTCATCTAAAAAAAGAATGCTTGTTCTATCCAGATTTTATAAATGTATTACTAAAAACTTTTTGAGCGAAATATTTTGTTTTTACTATTATTTACAGTATTTTCGAATTAGATTTTCTATTTCTCTAATCAGCTTTGTTAACCATAATAAATTGTTTTTGAAATTTCCGAAATTGCTTTTGTAGAAAACCTGCATAGGTGTACCTTAACTTGTTCTCTGAACTAAAAAAAAATATTTTTAAATTCAAGTTGCAGAAAAATAATTCTTGAAAAATTGTGAATAATATTTTAAATTTTTTAAATTTTAACACGGCGGAATAGGTGTTTTAATTAATAATTTCTATCACTTTGAAGAGTTGAAATTCAAGATACAAAAGAAAGCACTGGGATAATATTAAATGCAAGCATTTATAGCTAATCAACATTTTTTAAAAAGGAACAAATTAGGGAAATTAATGTTAATTCTAAAATCCGATATGTTTTAATTTTACTTCTTATTCCTTTGATAATTAAGTTTCACAATAAATATCAAATTTTAAAAATATTTTTTTGTGTATTTTAAATAATAAAGAAATTTTTTCACAGAGAGATAAAACTAAACATACTTCTCTATTAAAACTTAATTCTTTAATATTCTATTTATTTGATAGCAATCGTTTAAGCTCAAATGTTCCTATTATTGTTATTTTACATTTCAAAATTAGTTTAATCAGAAGTAGTACAACAAAATTCAATATTATTTCTTCCCATTACTAGAAGGAATTGAGCCGTTTTCTTTTAAAGTGGTGTTAATTGTATTTTATATTATATGTGGAGATATTTACCACTTTCAAAGTAATTATATTTGTAATTTCATTAACTACGTAAATTTATGTTTAAAAAAATGAAAATTTCAAGGATTTTTTGGGGAATTGTTCATAGATAAAAAGCTCATTGCAGATTGCATTCACAATGCTATAATTAACTAAATTTTGTCCAAAAATGGACTTAACCACTTTCAAAGAAAACGGCTCAATTGTTTTTTTTTTAGAGGATAATACATTTTTCCAATTAATTGAAACTTAACGCATCCCAATAAAAATTCTATATTGGAATTCACATATTATGGGGAAAATACGTAATCCATGAATAAGCTTTGTAGATTTTTTTAAAAAAGTAGTTTATCCTCGAACTTTGGGAGGGATTTTAAAATGCTTTTAACACTAATAATGTCATGAACTTACAATACAATTTAATATATATATATAGTAAATATAATACTTTAAAAGGTCGAGAGCGAGATTATATTTAAATAAAACGTTTAACGACTAAAGGTATAAATAAATAGATTACTACAGAATTTAGTAGGGTTTGATATGATTGTACTCTTTTAGAGACTATGGTCAGAAACAGGTTAATTTTAAAATATTAGGTGAATAAAAAACGTAATTTAAGAAAATCCAATTTTTAATCTATAATTATATAAATATATATTATAAGCTCTTTTCATGTTCTATTTTCCATTTAAAATATCTACTTTTCCCATTTTCAGGTCAGAGTTTGAATGGACACTATCTACTTGATTTCTATCCACATGAATATCTGCATAATAAGTTACGGGTGACGGCTGCAACATTATGGATTCAGCTACGATATTCTCCTTCTCTTCCGGTGGAAAGCAGAGCTCAGCTTAGAAACAAACATGTAACTCTTTATGCTTTTCGTGTTGGCAATAGCACAGAACAGCTATCTCATGTAACATCATATCACCAAGGTACAGCACATGCTGGTTGGCGGCGGCTAGATGTAGGTGAGGTTGTGCAACAGTGGTTGTCTGGAAGTGATAATAGAGATAAGTTAACATTACTAGTTGATTGCACTGGCTGTAACTCGAAGCTTGAAATGGTTTTGTTTAATGATGATGACGCTGCAACTCATTCCAATCATGTGACAGCTACCACAACAGCTCGAAGAATCAGGCATGGAGGTCACGATCATCAACTTTTAAATTTGAGACCATTTTTGTCTATTGCTACTGAGACGACCGAACAAAGAAGAAGTCGCAGACATTCCAGGACATGTGGCGATACTCCAAGTCATTGCTGTCGACAGAATCTTTACGTGAATTTCAAAGATTTAGGATGGGGAGACTGGATAATAGCTCCCAAAGGGTATTATGCAAATTTTTGCATGGGAAGTTGTAGTGGAAGAAGAGGATATTCTTATCACAATTTCCATACTCATATTATAGAAGAATATCGCAATCGTAACCCATATGCTTCTATACATCCTTGCTGCGCTCCTACAAGACTTTCTTCCATGTCTCTTATATATTTTGATACTGATCTCAATATTATCAAAACAGACCTTCCAAAAATGATTGTAGATGAATGCGGTTGTACTTAACTAATAAGTTTTGTCCTGGCTGATCTTTCTGAAAGAGGTGGTTGGGGTACTTTCTGAAGCCGGTCTTCGGATGGCGCCAGTTTGATTATAGTCACTGCCAACGTTCAAATAATTGATTGTGTATATTTTAAAGAACTTCGAACTTTCATGAAAAGATCTTTCTCGCTTAGCTTTGAGCAACGATATTAATGTGTATAACATTCCTTAGCGATGCTCTCTGTGATCTGAATGCACTCAGAGAAAAGAAATTCATCTGTTCTATTTTTTATAAATTAGTATTCCAGGAAATACTCAATTTAAATTTATCATAGAATTACAATTTTTACGAACTTATATTTTAATTTATTTTTTTACATTTCATTGTTTATTTCGTCGCTTTAAATATGGGCTCGAAAATAAAGTCCGTACGGAATCATTATTTCTTTAAACTCTGACTAAAGTCATTCAAATTCCTCTATAATTTTTATACATCGAAAATAACCTTACATTTTGAATTACATCAATTTTGAAGTGATATTTTCAATAAACTAATTATCTATCACTGAGTATTTAACAATTAAATGTTAACTTTAACATAATTTTGATATAAATTAGAGATCATAATATTTTATTACAATTCTTGAAAGAAAATAAAGAATTAAAATTATCCTATGAGTATTCCTTTTAAACAACGCATTAAAAAGTTTTCATTTCTTAGGATTAAAAGTGTACATTGGTTTACTAAGAAAATTCATTGATGATAAATGAAATATTTTAGAAAAATATATAAATATTTTTACTTTTTAATACAAAATCATTTTATTTAGATAATATCGAGAAATATATTTTTTCCATAATGTTCCCATGCTTTAACTTGATAAAAAAAAATAATTAGTTACTCTCTGTTATTTTTCCTATCATTCTGTAAGTTTTTTTTATTCCTTATTTTATATATTTATGTTATTTAAAAAATAAACAAAGATAACAGCTGACATAACCAAGTAATTTTAAACAAAAATTTTCTTATTTAAAATAGAACTTCGTATTCAAAATTACTAAAAAATGTTATTATTATTTTGAAATTTTTTTGAAAAGTTGTGTTTATAATACAGTCCGTCCTAAATTTAAAAATTCACTATTAATTACTTGTGATACAAATTCAACGAATCTTAAAAGTTGTTATATTTGTGATGAACTTGATTTAAAACAGTTCTCGCCAGCCATTCGAAAAGTCGGAAAGCGACTTTCACTTTGAACAATGTAGTAGATGGATATAGACTGAAGATGAAGAAATTTGTGATAAATATTGTACATTAAAAGAGTTGCAGGGATGAAGCGGAAAATCAGCTGAGCTTATAAAAAAATAACAACCTTTCTCCCTGGCCTAAGTGGTATTAAAACGACTGTGATGATTATTATCTCTTATCTATGATGAAAATTTGTCGATGAGAGTTAACATTTGTAATATAGTACCATAATGCTATTGAAGAATAAAACTTTTGTACAAAGATGTATTAATTTGGATTGATTTTTCTTTGTCTATTTTTGTTCTCCGTAAAACACAATTTTATATCATAAACACATAAAACTCATTTTGCATAATTCGCAATTTTTTGCATCATCATTAATTATATTACAAGAAGCAATTTAGGCTTTTAAAATATTATATTATTTTTCATTTAAAATTATATTTTTTACTTTTGAGGCATTTTCTCACTATAGATAAATTTAATAGTTTAAGTGAAATTCGACATATAAATGGCGTGCATTTTGTTTTCCAAAAAATAAACTAACAGGACATATTATATTATTTTCTCAACAATCAATAAAAGAAAACAGTTCTCAATAAAGAAAATAGGAGTTTTAGTTAACAGAAAATCTTTCAAAAGTAATAATAAGTATTATTTGGAAAGAAGCTCGTGGAAACAAATAAAAAAAAACATAAATATTCATTAAAACTCACTCGTTGCATTATTTATATAATACTATTTAAAGAACTTATTTTACAGTAAAGTGAAATTCAAATTTTACCAAATCAATATATATATATATATATATATAGTTCTACATAACCAACCTTTTTTAAAAGAATTCATTCAAACAAAAATTAAAGAATATGGATGAAATAAATTTTAAAAGTAATTCTCTCTTTTAATGTAGCTCATTAAATTTTAGGGTGAAATTTTCTTTAAACTAATGAAAAGTTAAGACAGTCATTGGATCATGTTTTAGAGTTGAATTATTTGTGCATGTATAATCTACTTTCTTAGATAGAACCTAGGGAATGAAGGGATATATATATATATATATATTTGTTTGGTAGTAACAGAAGCTGGAGAGAGATATCAGAAAGTAGTTTAATTTCGTTTTCGATGCAGTTAAAAAAAATCTTATGCGCCTCGATTTAAAATATAAATAAATAACCTCATTATTTTAACAAACATAAGAGCCATTTCTTGTTTCAGCAATCCATGTATCGCATTGTAAATTTATTATTTATCAATTATAGTATTTTAAAATCGATTTGTCAGACAAGCAGGATTTTCTTTTCTTTCTTATTTTAAATGTTGTAATAAAAAGTGCACTCTTTTTGGTAAAATTACTCTAACAATTTTCAAGAATTACAGAAACAATACAAAAATCATTAGATTCAATACATTTGATCCAGAAAAGGTTTATATTTCCTTACCCTCTTCCCGGAGCTTAATAGAAAAATGATCCAGATTTAAAGATTTAAAATTAAATAAAATGATTCTAAATTGATTATATTGATCCGCATTTGAATTTTCTCAGCTCAGACTTCTTACTTATTTTAAACTAAATTATATAAAGCTTTACTCTTTTTGTAGTACAATTTTGTTGCTAGAAATCAGGTAATTTACAAAAATTAATCAATTAACAATTACATTTTGTTTTGAGGTCAAAATATTTGCTGATTCCTTAGGTATTTATTACACATGATGAAAAATTTAGCTTTCATTTGCAGCTGTAGAAGCTAATAAAAATATTTTCCATGTCATTCTAAAACAAAAAATTGCAACAATCAAAATGATTTACAATTTGCTTTAGAAAACTGTTTATGTTTTGGACCGATAATATGTTTGACACACGTGTAAAATTTTTAGTTATTGAGGAGTGTTAGTACAGAGTATTGTTTTAAATCAATTAAATTATATTCCCCGATTATGAAATAAATAAAATTCACTCAACAATATATGACTTTAAAAATAAATTTAAATCAAAATTCTTTTAAAAATTCAATTTTTTTATGTCAATTTGAAATAAATAGTATAGAATAATTTGAGTATATTTCAACAAAATAAATAAATCTGAATGTAGCTTATATTAATTGCTTAAAATTTAAAAAAAATATTGCCATGTATGAAATTGTATATTACTTTAATTTAAATAAGTTTTACAATAAAAGTTTTCGTTTCCATTGAGGGGATGATTAAATTTTCAATAAAAATTTGGTATCATCTTACAAACCTCTACATTTTTTCAGCTTGTTTTGGACATTTTACAATGTTTAATTTTTTCGAACACAAACAGTTCTTCAAAGAAAAATTTAAAAGAGGATGCGGAGAAGAGGGAGGTTTTAACTCTAGAAAAATTCCAGAGTTAACCTTGCAGATGTTGATGTCATAGCAACTCGATCGATGGTAGACAGAAAATGGACAAGCCTTATTGTCTCCACATTTTTAACTTTTTCGGAACTTTTTTAGATCTTTTCTGTCTTCCGGTTCGTCTGCCATCGATCCCGAAGTCGGCGCCAACCACCCTTATTAATGTCACCTGATTCCATGGTTAGCCGCACTCTCTCCTTCTAGCCGTTCTTCATGAATTATGTGATCTCTTCTTATTAAACCTTTGAAAAATCTTAAGCATAACAGGGCAACGAAATGATTTCTTTTTTATCCCCTCCTCACACACACTTCTTCAAAATCTATTTATATATTGTTTTTGTGAAAATTCTTTCTGTAAATTAAATATAGGGCTTTTGAAATGTATGATTAAAAGGTCTAATAAAATAGGAAGAAAACAATCTTTTCATCTAATTACAATAGAATTCTTCGAGTAACAACATAATTTTATATTATTAATGAAAAAGAAAAATTTTATTTATTAATAATTTAAGAAGTCCGAAAACTACATAAAAAGCATTAATGAAATAATTTTTTTTTCTTAATCTATTTGCTAAGAGTATCTAGAAGTTTCTCTTGCATAATATAACTTTATCAAAGAATTGAATATTACATTTTTAGAATCTTAATCTGATTTTTCAAGCCTAAAACAGAATAACTACATCTATTTGCATTAGATTGCTTACCATAAACTTGATAAAACTGCTCTTTTTCAATAATATCAACAGATAGTGTTAATTAGCTTTTTGTTGTGTTGTTAAATAAACTCTAATTTAAAATAAAACAGCACTTTGTGCCCCAAATTTTTCAAGCCCATGTGCTTTTTTGCAGATATTTTCATCAATACCTTACAGTCCATAAAAAAATTTCAAATCTAAAGGAATCCAAAGCATCATAGACTTTACTAAAAATCTTAATATCAAAAAACCAAATCCCACTATATCTACAAAAAAAATCTTAGATAGAAATAAAGTGGGTTGTTATATTTAATTTAAGGTATTAAATCCGTTATATTTTAATTTATGCAATTTTAAAAGTTACGACAGAAGTTTTGAAATAATGGTATGAACATGTAAAACAAGTAATATAGTCATAATTCATTTTACAGTACATTATTATATAGAATTATTACATAGATAAAAATACAACTATAAAACTTCAGTATCTAGCATGCATTCCATAACCTAGTTATTTTGAAAAAAGGGATAACTCCCTGAATGCCATTACTTATTGGTTGTTGCAATGCAAAGACCATTAGGGGAACACAAACCCCTCGTAATTCTGTGAACTACAGTAAACTGACAGTGACATAAGCTGGCATCTGATTTTTCAAACTTCTCGCTATGCCAAAGGAGGTATTTTGATCATCGATAGATTTTATGTGCATTAGTCCATGACTAGTCTTTATTTGTGTCAAAACTCGTAGAACCTCCCCTCCCGCTTATCGTGATTTCGTGTAGAACAAATATTGATTAAAATGTCTTTCCATTTTTAGTAGATTTTTTTTGTTTTTAAGGTGTTTTATTTATGAATACTAATTTTTTTGTTACATACGCACAATTTCAGATTTTTCTTTAAAAAACTAGCTGAAATTTCCTCACATCAAAGAATTTTCAAAAACTTATGCAAAAACTAAAAATACTCTATCATATCTCGCGTTAAATGAATATTTGTGAAATAAATACATATTTATATCACTTTTTACAAATAAAAATTTCCGTCACTACTTTTCGAATGATAAACCAACAGAACAAAGGAAGATAAAATAAATTTTAGGAAGTTAAAGCAGCTTTTGGTTTATAAAAATATATTTATTTGAATACAGCTCAGAACCTTTCAAAAATCAAACGGTCAAGATTTTACTATTAAGTGTTACTATTGTCGATAAGGTGAGTTTAGTCATATTTAAACGTAAAGAAGTTGATGATCGTTCGTGCTTACTTATGACACAATTGTGATTTGTTAATGCGCCATAAGGATATACAAATTATCTATATATTGACACACATGGCTTTTTGGCTGTGTTAAGTTTAAATTTTTCGTTTCGAGTTAGGTCTCGCAAATTTTGATCATTTAGAGTACGAACCAGGAGAATTTGTTAACCTTAATAAAGAATTTACTTCTCTAACATTAAATTATTATAAATAACTTCGCTAATTTCAGAGAGCATTACTTGCTTAAAAACATATATATTGATACTTTATTAGTATCTAGATATTAATCACCAATATCTTCGCCAATTCTAAGAATTCTCATTTTGCTTTGAACACATTTTAGAGCTTTCCTTTAATGCTTAGAAACATTTTAGAAACGAGTTTAACGCTCTTTGTAAATTTGCGAATTTTTGGGAGTATTACTTAGCTTTTTTGACCTCTAAGACTTGTCTGTAAAGATTTTGTTTTGCAATTTTTTTCTCATTTACTGCTACTGCTGGTCAACTGCTGTACCAAGTGATTTAGAGACAGGTAGTCTCTCCTTTTAATGAGAAAAAAGAAGAGACTAATTGTTTTAGAGGTACAGCCGAGATTTCAAGGTTAAGTCGAAAGATTCAACTGCGCCTTAGTATTGCGCATCTATTAACTTTGCTCTAATGTTTAAATCAACAATTCAATCCTCATAATTCAAATAAATAGTTACATACAATTTAATATGTTAAATGGAATGTTATCATTTTTTTAAAAAAAATAGATAAAAAAAATTTGAGATAATGATGGTTTATTTCTTTTCTTAAAGGGGTTCGGTATCTTTTAAACCAGGGGTGGGCAAATAGTGGTCTAGAGGCACCATTATTTACTACTTTTAAAAGGAGAAAATGAATTTTCACACATTAAAACACACTGCGCATCATATATTTAAATGAATGCAGGACTGGATTTACCCACATCTGCGTCCTAGGCCAAAGGGATATTTCTGCACTCCCTCCCTCCACACAAACATAAAATTTAATTTACAGTGCTTAGTCATACAAATATTGACTATTTTTTTTTTTGCGAAATAATGCACTAAAAACAATAAATTTCTGTTGTCACTTATATAAATCTCATTAAATTTCTGTCTATACATTTTTTAAGGAAATACTTCTATTGCTTCTTTAAAGATAATAGATTTGTTATATTTGCATCAGTTCCAAGAAGTGCTAAGGCCATTGCTTATTTTGGCGCATCGTAAATCTTAAAAGACAATGAAATAAAAATGACTTAAACGAAAGGAATTTTTAACTTTATTCATATTAAATGAAAGAAAATGACCTACTCAAAGAAATTATTCCTGATGTCTGTACAAATAGCTTTAGCAATACTTCAACGCTTAACCTTCTTCTTGTAACTGCTTACAAAGTGCCAAAGGTCTTTGGTTCCAACGTTGCAATCGCTGCAATTATTTATGTGGTATTTCAGAAAGACGTTATATTTTGAAAAAATTCTTTTGATAACTTGAACTTTAAAAGTAGAAGCGAGTTTTCTTTCCTTTTTTTTAAAATCAGAACAAATCAGCAAGAAAAATTTTGCGAATAGACAATTTTTTTAAATAATGAACTGATATTTTCTCAAGTTTTGTTTTGAGATTATCATCTACCCTGCTGTAAGATTTGACTTCCTTGTTTCTTTAAACTAATTTTACGGCCTTTATCAAACGATAGTATCTGCTCATACTGCTCGCGAATCCATCTTCAATGCATTGGTGCAATCAGTGCCTGAGGGTCGAAGGTACAACATTCGTATGAAAGTTATGTCTTAACATTGAAATTTCCTCTGTTTTACGCACCAACTGGATGTTCTGTTGCAATGCACAGGAGCTCTAGCTAGTCTGTCCTTTGCACGTGGCCGAAAGTTTATCATTTAAATATCGTATCATAAGGTATATGTATACGCAATTGAGTCCCATTTTGATAATTCTTTGCTGTATCACTTTTTATGCTATTGAAAGTAGATTTGTCTTAATGAAAGAACATCACCCAAAAATTCAACTGATGTATATGCATGTAAGTTTGGTGTAGCTTTTTTAATCTATACAAATAAATAAAATAGAAGTGTCTGTTTGTAATTACAAATTAATAGCTTTTCACTAAATGCATTTAAAAGTATATACAATATTTATATCAAAAAATCAATTTTTAAAATTTTTGTCTGTCTGTTTGTTCCGGCTAACCTCTCAAACAAGCGCGTGCGTGACTGGACAAATTTTAAAAATTCCTTCACCAATGTAAACTTACATTATCAGTGAGTTACATAGAGTATATTTTATCCCCGTATTCCTACGGGAATGGGGACTAGGGTGGTGAAACCGGGGGGAGCTACTTTGTTTGCTGCTACTACTTTGGGGAGCTACTTGAGCCAAGTTGGTGTAAGATTATGCATTTTGTCAATACCGGAAGTTTTAATAAAAATTTTCTCACATTTGTAACAAATAATTGAATCATAGTGCAATTAACATCTTTACTAAAAGCAACTTTTTAAACGGTTTTTTCATTAAATGTCAAACGTTTATTACGTTACGTTTATTAAATGTCAAAAGCAAACTTTGAGAAATATCTCCAAGTTGGCTAAAAAATTCTCTATTCCGACAATCCCATACATTTCTTAAAACAAATTTTCTCCCTCTTTTTAAAGAAAGAAATGACATAATGTTTTAGCAAACAAATTGCAGTTTTATGGTAATATTAAAAAAAACAGCTTCATAAAATTTTTGATTTATCGAATATTTAATACTTTGAAATTATTTTTTTAAAAAAATGATTCCACACAATATAAGGCCATTTTTTGCACTAAATATTTCACTTATATTTTATTACTGTGAGGATATACTAAATATGTACTATGGAGGAAACCATAAATTCCCAATCGCCGAATAAAATTAGGGAACTTTACGCAAAAAATCATCCTTGGTCTTTCTAATCTTCAAACCCTTTGGAATAAATACAAACAGTGCATGTCAGAATATATTTTACGACGACTGTAGCAAGTATATGCAGATATGACTTTCAATGAACAGATCTACAGCGAAACGCTAATAATAATTGAAAATAAGATTTTCACAATGGTTGGGAAGAAGCTACATCATTGTGGAATGATTAGTCCGCGACGAGTCGACGGAAATTGTCCGATACGACGATAATGAAATTGCTCGGAACCGGAAAAAGTTTTTGCTAAACTTATTATTAATGTCCTTCAGAAAAAAACAGAAGATAGCAGTTGAAACTTCTTCCGGTATAACCACGACACTACTGATCAGTTACCGTTGCATCTTACACATGAAGATTCACCCAACTGCAATTTCCGTAAAAATAACTCTAGAGGCAGGATGCTTAGACAACGTTAGCTTTTATTGTGGGATGAAATTACGATGTCTCACAAGAAAGCTATAGAAGCGTTAAATTGGACTCTTCTGAATTTACGAGATAGTACAGATATTATGGGAGGGGAATGGTGGTTTTATATATTATATTGGCTGGTGAGAGAGAGAGATTTCCGACATACTCTCCCAGTTATCCAGACGGGTATACCGGCAGGTGAAATCAGAGTCCGTATCAATTCATCAATCTTATGGGCGAAAGTTGAAAAATTCAGTCTGAAAACTAATATGAAAGTGCATTTTCATGACGTAGATACAGAACATTATGCAGAGATGCTATTGAAAATCGGTGATGGTTGTTTGGACTCAGATGCTGAAGGTTATATTTTACTTTCCAGAGAATTTTGTAATTTAGTAGAAAATGATGTAAATCTTATTGCTCAAGTTTACCCGAGCTTGCAACAAAATTTAAATTGTGATCAGTAGTTGTGCGCAAGATTAATATTGGCGCCTAACAATAATACTGTCAATAAAATCAGCACTGAAATTTTAAAAGACGTGCTAGGGGAAATGAAGGAATATTTATCAATGAACGCAATCATGGATACAGAACAAAGTATTTCCTATCCCATGGAGATCTTATATTCGCATGAACTTTCGGGTGTACTCTCACATAAACTTCAATTAAAACTAAATATACCAGTTATGCAAAATCTCGACACTCCTCAACTATGCTATGGAACGAGGCTTCGGATCAAAAAATTGATGCAGAATATACTTGAGGCTACTATTTTAATAGGTGTTGGGAAAGAGGAATTATCATACCTCGAATTCCAATTATTCCCACTGACCTACCGTTTAATTTCAAACGAGTTCAACTTCCAATCAAGCTTAGTCTTGCTGTTACTATTAATAAAGCGCAAGGGGGGGGGGACAAATATTGCAGATAGCAGGGGTGCGTTTGGAAAAGCCATGTTTTTTCCATAGCCAACAATATGTAGTCTGTTTGCATGAGTCCATTACCCAAAATCTTCACCTATTTGTACCTGACAGAAGAACATATAATATAGTATAATATAGTATACAGTAGCATCCTAGAATAAAATTCTATTTTGATCTCTCTTTCAAAGAGGAGTTATTTATTAAACGCAGATACTTTCAACCTTTTAAAATATTAATAGTTTAAGTTATTGAATTTTGTTGTTAATTATTTTTTAAAGTATGTTTCTGTTTTTCAGTTTTGTAAACTAAGCTGAATTTTAAAATTTTAACGGTCCCAGTCAAGCAATAAAAATTATCATATTATTTTATTGACTTTCTTATGATAATGATTATGACTTAGACAGTTATTTAAGGACATCAACGCGAGTGAAGGCGCGGGTAAGAGTTAGTACGTAATATATTTGAAACATGCATTCTATTCAAACGCAGGTTAAATATGCTAGTAAAAGTAACATTAGTTTTTTGCCGCCATCCGGTATAGTGGTTAGTAATACTGACTGCGGTACCATAGGGCCTAGGTTCGAATCCCGGAGAAGGCATGGATGTTTGTAAATATGTAGTGCCTTCGCGGCATGGGGGTACTCTAAATAGCCGCCGAGCCACAAGTCCTCTCGTAAGGTTGGTGAAAGGGGAAGAGAGGCGGGAGGCCCTTGGTCACCCCTAGGTTGTTCCCTCTCAAAATTGGGGTGGAAACGAGAAAAATCGGGCGATCACCTGCATGGTGCTCAAAGCTTAGGCTAACGACCGGCGTGAAAATCTAGCCCTTAACCGTGATACATTTCGTGGACCTCAATTTGATGTTACTGTCGATCAGGTGGCATAAGTAACAACAATACATAAGTTTTCTGCATCGAATAAACTGTCTCATCTGATGAAAAGAATAGAATATATCCCAGAGTTTTACCTTAAAGTATTATTTCAATTTTGTCCTTTAGAAATTCTGTGGATCAATCTCGTACGAAACATACTGATAAGCTGAAATTTGCTATCCATAGATAAAGAAAAACTATTAACTATTTCGCTACAAAATGTGAAAATAAGAAAAAGAAAAATTCTAATGACAAATTTGAATTAAATTACAATGCTTGCAATTTGACCTACTTATAATATAATCAGTATTTTAAACAATATAAAAACAAATTTTTAATGTTTACGCAAACATGGAATGATTTCTTGATTAATCTTACTTATTTATAAGGTTTCTTTACATTTCCTTAGTAATTAAATTTAACCTTTGTTCTCCTTAGTAAAGTGGTAAAGTTTCCCACTTATTTATTTGATTTCATCAAAAAAAAATTATATTACATCAAAAACAGAAAATTAGATGAAAAAATTATGACGTATATTTTTAAAATAATAAATGTATTTAAAACACAATTCAGGTATAAAAGTTTACAGTTAAATATCGAAAATCCTTCTTCCTCACCTTAATTTCAAATTCTGAACATTCAGTTCGTTATAATTTGGAAAGTACAAAAATACCGAAATGTTGTGCATGTAAAAGAATTATCTTCCAGATTATCTGTTAAAACACCCTGATTTGATTTACATTGCACTCTGAAGCAACACGAGGGCTATTGGTAACGGACCTCATAATTTTGAATCACGGCCAAGAAACGAGGGCAGCATTTGAGCTGTCTCTCTCGTCTCCAAACTACCACTCCATTTTGTGATGTAGTAAGGTGGGCCTGGAGCTGGCACGCAATTCTCCAAACTTCCACACCACTCCAACGTGAAATCTTTGAGTCTCGACAGATGTAACGTGCATCAGCCCCTTCTATACTGTGGGTCTTCAGTGGCACAACACCGCCCGCAAGTTCACTTCCTTTGTCACTTAACTACCACAGCTACGCTTTAACTCCATATTAAATGGTTCCCGCAAATAAAAAAGAAGCAATCAAGAAATAATCTCGAGTTGTTTAATATTCAGTAAAAAACAAGCTGTGGATATGGTTTTAAAAGTAAGAAAGAAGAAAAGTTTCTAACGTTTTAAATTAAACCTTCTATGACACATAATATAGTAATTAGAGATTTCAAAACATATATAAATAGGAAATGTATATTAAATTATAATAAAAATGCATGCTTTGAATATATTCATGGATATTTTGTCTTTTTGTTCACTTTCTTTAATTTGAAATTCTATATTATCTTTCAGATACTGAGTTTAATATATGCCGGTACTTTTGATTTGATTTTACTTTTTTTTTTATTAACGTAGCATTTGGAAGCTACACAAGGGCTCATAACTTCCACACTAAGTCATTGTGGAGACATTTTTGGAACAGAATAGGAAAGAATAACAGGAAGTATAGGATGATTAATTGGATAAAAATTCAAAGAAATAAAATATTCTGTACTTTTACAAATAATACTTAGAGCTTTCGAGCAATACTTATGAAGTCATTTCTTATCTTGTATACACTTTTTATATAGTTTTAATACTTCTTAATTAGAATTTTACGGATTATTCCTCTTTAACATACTAAGCGCTTTAACTGTATTGTAATCAATAAAATAGTTTCAATTCTAACGAAAAAAAATTTAAATACATTGTTGAAAAACGTAATGAATAAAATTTAAAGAAAAACATTGAAAAGAAAAACATGCTTAAACCATTGTAAAACTTCAATATTAAAGCAATCCCTAAAAATCGCAAATAATTAAAACGGTTGAAAGAATAAAGAATATCCAAAAGAGAAAAAAAAATAGTATCGTATTCGAACTTAAGGGGGTCCAGCACCTAAATTTTTTAAAAAATGATCGATTTTGACTTTTTTTATATTTTTGAAAAGTTTAAACATTTTTGCTTAAAATGATATATGATGTATCGAAATACAATAATTAAAAGTATTTTTATTTCTTTTTTAAAAGGAAGCCACTTTCCTTGACGCGTGACAGGTGAGGAGCACCTGTCTTTCATCATCCTTAATTTTTCGAAGACAGCTCGATTTGTTTTGTCTACAATTAGTTTAACCTTTGTTTTACACACATATAAAATGATTTTTCTTTGAAGAAAGGAAAAGACAACTCAACACAGTTATTTTTTTCTCGTTTGGTTTGTTGTTAAACGGGATTATTCTTGCTTGAACTTGCTAATTGTGAATTAAAATTTATTTATCCATATTTTTTTCCTGTTAAATCCACGTTTTACATTAAATTATTTATTAGTATTTTATTAACGACAAAAAATATGGCGAGATCTAAGAAAATATTTAAAAACACTTAAAAATGTCGGCATTCAAAAAATGAATGCTCAAAATGTTCCAGCTATCACATCAGACAGCACAGAAACTGTTATTCAAAGTGCTTCAAAACGAAAACTTATTTCAAACAACAGTTTATATGAAGATATGGAAGGAAGTAATGAAAAAAAATTTTTAATAGAATTACATTTATTGAATAAAGCTTTATTGAACTTTGCTGTTTGTAAAAACTGTGGCCATTCCATCTCATTGGAGGCTTCTAAAAGAGTTGGAATTGTGAATTATATGGAACTTTGTTGTAGTTTTTTGCGCAAAAAAACATGGTTTCCATACGTCAACTAAATTGAAGAATAAAAATAAACTTTTCCATTCAAATATCAGATTGGTATTTTCTTTCAGATCTATTGGAAGAGGTCGTTCAGCTGCAGAAATATTCTGTGGAATTATGAACTTGCCATCTCCACCTGAAAAATTCCGTACTTATACAGAATTGTTGTTCGACTCTTCTAAATTTACCTGTGAAAAATAAATGAGAAATTCTGTTGAGGAGGCAACACGAATAGAAGGTAGATGAGACATTGCTGTTGCATTAGATGGTTCATGGCAGAAAAGAGAATACTAGTCCCTGGATGGTATTGTTACAGCTACGAGTGTCGATACTGGAAAAGTTATTGACTTTGTAGTGCTTTCGAAACATTATCAGTGAATGCAGATTTAATTCTGTTCATGAACCATCATGTATTGCCAACTATAGTGGAACAAGTGGAGGCATGGAAGTGAAAGGTGTAACGGTGATATTTGAAAGATCCAAAGCTCATTATGGCATTCGTTACACAAAATATTTGGGCAATGCAGATTCAAGAGGTTTTTCATCAATACTACCCCTGAATCCGTATGACACTCAAGTGAAAAAATTAGAGTGCATTGAGCATATCCATAAAGCGTATGGGTACCCGTCTTTTGGATCTCAAAAGAAAAAAATGAAAAAAAATTAAGTGATGGAAGAAGCCTAAGTGGACGCTAAAGACTCACCGACATTTTAATTAAAAAAATTCAGAGGTATTATGGTATGGCCATTAGAAACAATATCAATGATTTACATAACATGAGAACTGCTGTTTAGGCTGTTTATTTCCATCTTTTGTCTACAAATGAGAGCCCTCAACATGGATTGTGACCCTCGGGTACAAATTCATAGTGCAAGTTTCAGAAAGCAAAAGCTGAATTTAACAAAAAGCATTATGATCATAAAAAACATACCCATGTGCCATCTTCCCTCATGAATGAAATTAAGCCAATTTTTAGAGATTTAGCTGACCTTAGGTTATTAAAAAAATTTCTACATGGAAAGACTCAAAACCCCTATGAGTCAGTTAATAATACCATATGTGTGTGTGGTCAGTCATTCCAAAATCTACGTTTGTGGAGTTAAAAACTCTAAAATTAGGGGTAAATATGGCAATTGCACAATTCAATATGGGCCATGTAGCCAAATTAATCATTTTAAAACGTGGTTGAACCAGGTTTTAATTGTGTGTCATGCTTTAAAAAATTAGATGCACGTACGATTCGTGTAGCCTAACGAAAGCATCTTGAGGTACAAACAAAAGCTAGATTGCTAAAAATAATGAAAAAAAGAAGAAAATTAGAAGAGTCTTTTGTAGATGCATAGGGCAAAAAATATGTTTCATATGCTTCTGGAAAGTATTAAAAAAGGTAAATCGTCAAAAATTACAAATTTTTACTTTAAAGCCTGTTTTCTCAAAATGCAATATTTTCCCCTTTTATGTACCGTTTTCTCAGAAACTAATTAATGTAGAGTCCTCAAATTTTCAGTAAGTACATTTTCAATATGTTTACACATTTTAATGGAGCGGATAAGATATATCTAGCAAACCTTTTTAGACAACGTCCTTTTAAACTAAATTTTAGGGAGAAAAAATTGGACATTTATAAAAAAATTCTTAACTATTTTAATTTTTAGTAAAAAGACAAAACCCTCTATTAAACTCTTATTTATAGTACATATAACCTACTGTAAAAATTTCATCTATGAGAAGCAAGTAGTTTCTTAGAAAAAGGTACATAAACTTGCAAAATTTAACATGGGCTCCTATGAAAGGTGCCGGACTTCCTTAATTTATTTCTTAACTAATGAAAAAAAGCTACAACTTTAAAAACATCGTTGAAAAATATTTTCCATTTGCCAAACGACAAAACTATTTCACGGAGGGAACGGATTGCAAGAATTTAATGACGTCATAGCGAGATACTAGCCACTATAACATTCAATAATTTTTTATTTACGAATTTACGTCAGAGTTTTGAAACAAACAGTTAAAAATGTGTGTCTTAAAGTTATTTCATCAATACCAAATACTGTAAAAAAATGAAGTTTTTTGTTGACAAAAACACCCACTACAATTTGCAATACAAATTCTTTTTTTTTTTTTTTTTTTGCTCAAATTATGCTAATTAAGAAACGTAATTAATTAGACATTTGAAAATAAATAGTCATAGCATAAAGTATATGTTTTTCGAAAAATCTCTCTAATCTTTTCAGACGGACGTTAAATTATTTTAATATTGCATGAATTCTATTTTTGCAGAATATTCTCTCTTGTTTCAACAAAATTGACTGGGTTCTCTTGAATGCTTCTTAACAATTTTAAACAAGTACAAGTCTGATATGAAATTGATTATTAATAAGAACAATCCTTTTTTTTCTGGCAAGAATTGGAATTTTGGTTCAGCTTACAGCATACTTAGATTTCATATGTTGTATGACAACATGGTCTTACAAAATGCTCTTTACAAAATGAAGCTTAAAAAAATACAAGTGTTAAGAGTTTCTTCAAAATTCTCTTTAGACTTCTTAAAAAGTCAATTTCAGTTATTTTCCGTAGCTCAAGAGGTATGACGTCATATCACCTCACATCTTTAAACGTGGCAAATTATTTTCCAAGTAGCTTTTCAAAAATCTATCATACTTTCACTACCGTCATAATTAATTATCGTTATATTTATTCTTTATTTCAGAATTACAATCGCTTTTTTGAAGGAACAATAGTATGAAAAATATTCTTTCAAAAGTTTGCATTTTAATTTCGCCAACGTGGTATTTCCTTGCAGGACATTGGAATTTGTTCAATCAAAAAAAATAAGGCCTTTTTTTTTTTAAGTAATCCTAAACTAAATTTTCATTTTATTTTTATGTTTCATATAATTTTTTTGCTAAAATTTGTGACAATGTTCTTATTTCTTTTCCAGTTCAGGTTTATGTACTGTTGATTGTAATTTGAAGCTAAGCCTATTTTGTCTGTTTCAGATAGTTTTCCACTTTAATTAACGCTAATGTAATTTCTTTTTTTTCCTAGTTATTCTTAAGATAAATTGGCTTCTTTTAGAAAGTTTGTACCTGTAGTTATTGTCAGATTTAAAAAAAAAATGTCTACCTTATTAAAAATTTCTAATATACATCATTGTTATCAATAGGAAATTATTTTTAGAGTACTTGTTTATTAGTCACCAATTTAGCGAATTATTATCGTTCTGTTAGATAACAGTTCTATACAGAAAAACAAGCTCTGGCACAATTTGATGCTTTTTTCCCCCTCCATCACTAAAAGTGTGGAGTAAATTAGGAAGAATTATTCTCTCAGACTGCTAATGGTTAAGTTTCATCAAAAATGTGCGAATTTTAGATAGTTATTGGTTATAGGGACCATGGATTGGCGACAACTTTTCTGAATCATCACCAGCAAATACATTGGAAATATCCAATAAGGTATACACACAAAATAACGAAACAGAATTTTTTTGGTGCGTTTTCTGCTTGTTTGTCTTCATGGTCCCTATAAATTTAACTATTAAGTTTCCTGTGAAGCCTAGTGACCGAGTGGTAGCATGTCGCGCTTTCACGCCACAAGTTCGGGGCTCAAAACCTGGGCTGGGCAAGATCGACTCAACCTTTCATTCCTTCAGTGGGTCAATAATTGAGTACCAAGCTTGCTTGGGAACTAAACACTGGGGGTTTAGCATCAGACTGGCCATCTCACTGGTACATCTGCTCATGCACCTCTGCACCTAAGGTCACGAAAGCTGAGGTACAGTAGGCCTTGGCCCTCCAAGGACTGTTGCACCACTGAGTTTAGTTTAAGCTCCCTATTTTATCTATTTTAAGAAGCATTTTCACTGAAGTAGTGCTGTAATTTCTTTTTCATATTTATTGAAAAATGATGATTATTTTATTAAATACACTGCTATATATTATTATGACTCACAGCAGGGTATGTTGATTCCTTAGATGATTATATAGGTAAAGCGCGAAAACATAATGTTCCAACGAAATTTGGTATCTGAAGCTGTGGGTAATGTTAATAAACATCTCGAAGCGAGTTCAATATTTTCTTTGGAGTATTTAAAGTTCAGTTTTGAAGCCATTACACTAGATTTTCTGCCTACCTGTTAAACAAATGTTATAGATTAATATAATCATTATAGATTTATACACTATCTGAAAGGTGCAATTTTTTTTAAAAATAGGATTTTGTATGGATTATGTAAGCTAATCAGCCAATTTTTGGCAAATTTTTAAAAGGGGATACAACATGTCAATTTCCGATTCTTTTTCTTTCTTTATTTTACTTTAAATTGTTTCTTCCAGAAACCCACAAATACAAACGACATTGAATTTATATGGTATGTGGAATGAGTATTTCAACTTTTTTTAGAAAAAGACTGAGGGGGATATAAATTGTGCAAGATTTTGCGCAAGTTTTTAAATACTAGATAAGTAAGCAAATATCTCCCCCTCCCCCTTACACTTTTTTAAAAGAAAGAGTAAAGGCGAATTGCTTCGCATTGTTTTAATGTATATTTGATCACATGACTTCATGGCAAATTTTGAGATTATTTTTTATTTATTCATCTTCCCGAATTTTTCTTTGCTCAGTTATGTAGGATAATTTTTAACACGCTTTAATAAGTTTCACTTGCATATAACGGAATATTAGAACTCGATTTTTACCCACTTTAAAGGATCGGATTAATTCGAAATTTTACACACTTGTCAAGGACCGATGACAATACAATAATTTCATAATTTTGTTCCATTGTCCTTATCAGGATCATCAGGAATAACGATAATCAGATTTGGCGACAATTCCATATACCATTTCCAGATTTGGCAACTTATTGCATATACAATTTTCAAACTTGACGACTGATTCCATATACCATTTTCAGATTTGGTGACTGATAGAATAAGGTGTAACCCTAAGGCGAGTGTTTTTAATTTAAAGCTAATTATATGCAAGTGTAAAATACACTTGTGGTTATTACAAATAAGACAAACAAAAAAAGTGTTATTTATGTGAGAAAGTGGAGGGTGGGTAAGTGTGAGCAATTTCTAACCATAATATAAACATTTTTCTGAAAATGAAAATAAAATAAAGGCTTGTGCATATGAAAAAAAAATTACGTTTTAACTGCTAAATATTTTTTTTATGTAGCAATACGTTTAGAAGTGATGATACGAATTAATATTATAGGAATACGTTTAAAAGTTGAAAAAACGATTGACACTTAAAATTACCATGTTTTTATTAACTCGCTTTCTTTAATGTCTGTCCGGGTGGAATTTTGTAATTGATTTTAAAATGAGTGACTTTCCGATGAGCTAGAGACTTGAAATTCGGACCATAGCTCAGAAGTGGATGACAATGCATAAAAATGTGAAAAAAGAAAAAAAAATGAAAAGAAGAATTATATATTTTTTAGTCCGTTATAAAAACAGGGCACATTAAGTTTTTTTTTAATTCGAACTTTTTCTAATTAACACACTTTTAATTGTTTGACCTGTTCTATAGAGACGGAATCCAATATTACGATACGGGACTCATCCGAGGCCCCGTAAACGGAGAGAATAAATACACTTCAGACTTTTTAATTAATATCCATTGAAGAGCAAGACTGATTCCAGCAGCCACGTAGTTCCGGCTCCAAATATCAAATTCAAGGATAAATGCAACAATGAATAAATGATAGTTTAAAAAACTAAAAAAACACGCTTTTATTATAGATCGAACTAAAAAATGAAAAATAAATTTTAGTTTAAAATAAACTAAAGAACACGCTTTATACTGATTCGAATTAAAAAGTAATAAATAATTCTTAATATAAGAATAAAATGATTAACGAAAAAAATAATGTCATTGGGGTAAAAGCGTGGGGTGCTTTGTGCTACATTTTTACACTAACTCAGAATTTTGGAATAGGTTAGAAACTATAACAATTCATATATTTATAGATTACCCCACGTTTTTATCCCCAATGACATTAATTTTCTCGTTCATTATTTTATTCTTGTACAGTAGAACGTCGTTTATCCGAACGTTTGTTATCCGGAGCGTCAAATATCGGAACCAAAGTCCGGATCCGTTTTCGAACAGTGCAATGCTGAACATTTGTTTTCTGTGAGGCCAAAAGTAACGGGAAAACCCAAGGTGAGGGATATTTGGAGAATTTCAGTGGTGTGATATGGTAAACATCTGCGCGGAATATTTGGTAAGTTTGTTTCCAAGTGAGGGGGTGTGTACGTGCTCTTTTGTTGAGTTTTGTTGATGTAGAAACCTGGAAGGCATGCGATGCAGAAGACTGTGGATTTCACATGCTAAATAATGACGAGATAGTGACTTCCGTGCAAGAAAAATCCGACCCTGTCGACGATGAAACGGATGAATACAAGGACAACAACAACGAAAGTAGCAAGGGTGTATCGAATGCTGACGCGTTTCTTCGTTAGAGACAGCTATGGAGTGGTACGAACAACAATCAGAGTGCTGTCCTACTCAACTACTGCTGCTGAAGAGAATCAGAGACTTTGCATTGAAAACACGAAGGTGTAAAATGGTACAGCGAAAAATAAGTGATTATTTTCCACAATTAAGGTAAAACTGCGACATTTTGCACCTATTTTGCTTTCTCTTTAAGCACGTTTCCCGCATGTGAAGACTTTCAATATTTGTATAGTGTCCAGTAACATATACTGCATGAATTGCGTTCGGTTTTCGGTTATCCGAGCAATCGCGTATCCGAACGTTGTCCGGTCCCAATTGATTCGAATGAACGACTCTCTACTGTATTAAGAATTATTTTATTACTTTTTAGTTCGAATCAGTATGAAGCGAGTTCTTTAGTTTTTTTTAAACTACTTGTATAATTTATTTATATATATGTTCTAGGAACTAATTTGTGTGTTATCAGTATGCTACGCGCCAAATGTCTTTTTGCGCGGTTTTCAAATAAGTTTCTGGTTCCCAGTAGTTTTGGTTCAAGATGGCAGGCTATTACTAAGAGCTTGACATGAAAATAATTTAAAAGAATGGCTTATTCCTTACGAAAAAGTTTAATTACATTGATTTTTAAAAGAGAAAAAAGTATATTAAGCAAAAATGTATTTACTTTTTTTGTGTGTAAAACACATTGAAAAAAAAACGAGTACTAGGATTCTAAAAAAATAGAATATGAAGAATTTAGAAATGCTGCGAAAAAAGACAGAGAAAATATAAAAACTGAATGTTGGTAAAAGTTTTAAAAATAATGATTAAAAAAATTTCCCGAGTTCTCTATGAATTTTCTCGAACGAGGAAGGATTAAAAATTCATTAATGAAAGTAAAATTGATACAAAGTAAAACGAAACTTCGCAATTAACAGAAAAAGAACTATACCTGGTAGATTTACTATTGTTGCCGCACAAATTTGAACCGTAAGATCCGCAATAAAATATACGATTGTCAAATTTCTCTTTTATTCTGTCTGTAAGCAATTTTCATTTCGCTGGATTACTTATCACATGTGTGGGTGTCCAAAATAAGCGATATCCTAATCAAGTAGTGAGGGAAGAAAAAGAACTCTTAAAAAATAAAATATATAGAAAGTGCGAATTCGGGCAATCTTTTTGGTCATAAAAATTGAAAGCGGAGCCCTCATATTCTTTTTAAAAGATCCTGTCACTCACAAATAATATTCAGTGTATCCATGTTTGAATAAGCAACATTAGACAAAAGCTACAATCTAGCCAACGTAAAGTATGGAAAAGGTTAAACTTCTAAAATATCAAATTAAAATCGTCTGAAAATAATTCCGTTAACGCTATAAATAAAACAATAAAAAATAATCATAATATACAGTAACAAAATGACGGCAACCACAGTATCAAAATTGAAAAATCAAACTAACTTTATTGTAATGTTGTCGCCTAACTTGGCAAAAATTAACTACAACTTGGCGCGTAGAGAACTGTATCAAATTAGTACCTATTTAAATTTAAATTATGTTCCATTTTAAAAGTAACGAGTTGCATTTCAGAAGTGTTCTATTTAATTTTTCATTGGCATTGCTATTCTGCTTCAGTGAGTTTATTAAGTTATACTATTATAAACTATTATAATTGATAATTAATATGAAGTAAATGAAATGATTTTTATTCACTTATTTTAATAAAAATTTTGAGGAATCTGAATTCTCTCTAATTTTATTAATTCTAGAGAAAAAGGCCTAAGAAAACATGGCATGAAGTAATTTACTGAAATATATAAAAACGCATAACTTGTAGATACAGCTATAATATATGTACAGTTAACACAATTCATTCATTTTTATACTAAAAAAAATTTTTTTTTAAGGATAATGTAAAGTATGTAAAATAAATCTGTAAAAAAAATAATAAATCATCTATCCAAAAGGTAATTGCATTATGAAGCTTTTATCAGTTTTATTTTTCAGAAGTAAAAAGCTATACTCACTTTGTATTTTATTTTTAAGAAATATATGTATAATGACATAGATTTTAAAATTTTTAAATAATGCAATATCAATAAGTCTACCACTTCGTCAAATAAGTTGTACCACCCATTTTTCTAAAGCGAAACACAAATATTAAAGAGTAAAAAAATAAATAAATATTCGATTTTTTTTTTATATGAGATACAGCAGCATAAGCCGAGAATTTAAATTCTTCAGTAAATAATTTTGAATAGCTACTATGAAATATATTTTGAATTAAAAGTACTTACCTTGTAGAAAAATTATGATGATGATATTCAACTAGGAGAATAATCATAATTTTTAATTCATATTCGTAAGATAGAATACTGATAATTTTCGCCATTTTTTTAGTAATTAATCTTGGAAAACGTGCAACCGGCAGACGAATAATTCCATTTAAGATTTCAGAGTTGCCACTCACCTTAAAAATTATTATTATGTATCTCCTTTTAGGTTAAATAATCTTTTTTATTTTTATAGAAACAGAAATTGCTGTAATTTTATTAATTATAAGGAATTATTGGGGTAAATTATATTTAGACGATTTAATTTTTTTCTTTTTAAATTCACATAACTAGTTAATTATATAATTTATTTTTTTATTTTTTTTGCAAAATCGTTTTAATATTTACCTTAGTTTGGCATTTGTAAAAATTTGTAAAAGGCAGACGATAAAATTTAAGTTGAAGAACAGTAAACTTTTATCAAACGTAAATACATGAAACAATGTCAAAAGAAGCTTCGTAAGGTAAATATAAATTTAAAAACAAATTTTTAATCAGCATAAAATTGCGATTTAAATTTCAATTCCATTTTTTCGAAAGAAATCGTTTTATATTTTTCACTAAATATTTGTCTTATTTATATTTTCACTAAAAGTTTGTTTAGATTTTATGATAAGGAACATAACTGATTTCAAAGAATTATAAACAAAAAGTAAACTATGGCGTCTCACTCAAGATTGATCTGTAGAATAGGAGGAAAAGTAAAGTTTCATGTTGGAATTTTCATTCAGAAATAATACAACTAAAGCTAAAAATCAAAAATTTTGCTCAAGAAATTTCTAAAATTATATCTTTATGTGATTATCAACCAAAGTATACTTTTTTCTTTTTAAGGCAATAAATAGCTTCCTTTTTTTTTTTTTTTTTTTTTTTTTTGAAAAAAAAACACTTTTTAAACTTGATGAATATTAATTTTGCAAAAATCATTGCTAACATTAAAAATTTAAGTAGCGAAATTAAAAAAAAAATATTTATTTTTAAAGATTTGGTGAAACGCAAAAGGAAAAGGAATTTATTTTGTTATAATTTATTATGAAATTTTATTACCTTGTATTCTACAAAGAAATTAAATCAAACCATTAATCACAACAATAATGACAAATCAAAATCTGAAAATTTCTGAAATCCTGTGTCCCAAGTATTTAGATAAATTTGCAAATTATGCAAACTTTGAATGTCCTGTTATTCACGATGTCATTTTTATATATATAAAGGAGAAAAGCGACTCACTGACTGACTGACTCACTCACTCACTGACTAATCACGATATCTCCGAAACTATTGAATCTACGGACTTGAAATTTGGTAGACATGTTCCTTTCATGAAATAGAGATCAGCTAAGAACGGATTTTGTGAAATTCGAACCGCAAGGGGCATTATAAATTAAGGCAAACAATTATTATTAAGGCGTGTTATAAATAATTGTTTCCATTTTTACACTACTCAACGTACAATCTTGAAAATTGGTAGGCATAGTTCTTTCATGGAGTTAATATCCGCTACAAAATGGGTTTTGGGAAAATTGACCCCCAAGGGGTGTTGAGGGGGGTTAAGGGGCGTAAAAGATAAATAGTTTTTAAATTACTTGAAAATTGGTAGGTATAGTTCTTTCATGGAGTTAATATAAGGAATTAGTTTAAGGGGTGTTGAGGGGGTTGAGGGGCATAAAAGATAAATAGTTTCGTTTAAAATAATAAAAGATAAAAGATAAATAATAAAAGATAAATAATAAAAGATAAATAGTTTTTAAATTACTTGAAAATTGGTAGGTATAGTTCTTTCATGGAGTTAATATCCGCTGCAAAATGGGTTTTGGGAAAATTGACCCCCAAAGGGTATTGAGGGGGGTTAAGGAGAGATATAAATATTTATTCCGATTTTTAAACTATTAGATGCACAGTCTTGAAATTTGGTAAGCAGGTTCCTCTCATAGTGTAGAGATACGCCACAAAATGGGTTTCGTGAAAATAGACCCCCAAGTAGCGTTGAGGAGATAATTACTTTTCCATTTTTAAACTCCTGGTAGCACAGTCTTTAAATATGATAAACAGAATCCTTTACGGAGTAAAGATTCAATTTATAATGTGTTTTGTGAAAATCAACCCCCCAGGTGGCGTTGTGGGGACTAAAGGGGCGCTATAGATAATTTTTTCCATTTTTAGTTTATTAGACTCACAGTCTTCAAATTTGGCATGCAGATTCCTTTCATAGAGTAGAGATCCGCTACAAAATGGGTTTTGTGAAAACAGACCCCCAAGTGGCGTTGCGGGGGCTCAAGGGGGGTTATAGATAATTATTCCCATTTTTAAACTATTAGACGTACAGTCTTGAAATTTGGTAAGCATATTCCTTTCGTTGAGTACAGAACCGCTATAAAATGGGTCTCGCGATAATTAACCCCCAAGTTTCATTTCCGGGGATTAAGGGGCGTAATAGATAAATATTTCCGTTTTTAAACTATTCGATCTACCTGCTTGAAAATTGGTAGGCATGTTCCTTTCATGGAATAGAGTTCCTCAAACAAAGAGTAAAACAAAAATCGACACCTAAGGAAGGTTGCGAGGGGTGAAGGGGAGTAATAGGAAAGTAATCCTATTTTAGAATTGTTAGACCAGTGTACTTTAAATTTGTTAAGCATGTTCCTTTTGTTGAATAGGGATCCATTAAGAATGCATTTGACGGGAATCAACTCCTGGGGAGCAAGGGGTTACTGGGGCGTGTTGACAAAAAATTTCTTTTTTCGAACTACAAGAACTATAATAATGGAATTTGGTTTGCATTTTTCTTTTGTTGAATTGAAATCCGCATGAACGGTTTTTGAGAGAACGACTCTCAACGTAATTATGAGGGGGGGGGGCGGGTATTGATAGTAAAAATTTTACCCTATTAGATTTAGATTTGAAATTTGGCTTCCATGTTTGTTTTATGGAGTAGAGATCCACCTAAAATTGGTTTTGTGGAAATCCACTTTGTTATAAGGTTACGAAAGTGTAAACATCATTCTATACTCAATTTTAGAGAATATTAGATAATACAAATTAGTTCTGTCCTTTTTTTTATCAAGAGGCGAGAGTTACAGGTATAAGTATATATTTTCAATATACAATAGAATTCTTAATGCTGGGACTTAGATATCAATATTTTATATATATAAACAGATATATTTATAAAATATCATGAAATACCCAGCGAAGCGGGAGGGTAGCGGCTAGTAACTTATATTATTTATTTATTTTATTATTTAACTTAAATTTTTAGTGCAATTAATATTTATATTTTGTTTGTAATTATTTTGAATTTTTTTTTCACTGTGAAGCATTCTTATTTTCTAAAATTTGGGGGTGTAATGTGTATGCATATAATACAGCTTTTTTGTTGTTGTTGAATCTCTTTTTCATTTAATTTTTACCCTTTATTATGTATCGGATATGTTCCCCTAAATTTAAATCGCTCAATTTCTTGGTAATAGAGTAACAAAATTAAGGTAACTGTAGCTGTCGGAACGAGATGTGTTTCACGAATGACGCAAATTAAGGTCGGAATAAAATTTGAAAATTACAGCCTAATTTTTTTGTATATTCTTCTTCTTTTTTTATTTTATTAATTTACTTGAAATGTTTAAAAAAGCCAAATGATTCGTTTTGAGTTCAATAAATTCGATCTTTTGTCTTCCCAAGAAGTCAACAGCCATTTTCTCTCACGGATAACCTTTCATCTCTTAACTTTGCAACTAGAATAAGCGCTTTCTCTATTTACAGCTCTTTATCGATTGTCTATTAATCCTTATTTTTGTTCACAAGATCCTGCGTTATTGTAACTCTTTTCATCGATAAAGAGAATGTCATTACAAGATATAATAATTGTTCGGTTTGCTTATCATGATTTATCTGAGCCGTTTATTTTTCACATACAAAACCATTTGGGGAGGGGGAGGGGTCCAAAACAGCTCAATATATTTGATCATTCATCTTTTAATTTCATTAGAAATGGAGGATGTAAATTTGAACAGAATTCGAAATCCTTTCGTAAATGTTAATAAACAGCCTGTTACTTCGAGTCAGCAAGAATGATATATCTCATTCTCTTGTTTTCACATTCTATTCTTTTTATACAGCTTTTTATTACTGAGAAAACAGTTAAATCTATCAGTAAAAATAGTTTCTATTAAAATTATTTCTTCTACAATGACGTCGTTTTTGTGAGAAAATCATTCATCATTTCGATTATAGAGAACACTGTTTATAACAGTCTTTTTTATAACGAAATCCAAATAAACTTAAATTTAAGGACATTTAAGTTTAAAATTTTGCCATGAAATGCATGTCGATGATTATGCAGAAGCGTCCAAGAACGCTGTCGATTTTCTGCATCATTAAAATCTATCGACTTAGGCCGGGGTCAAACCCGCAACCTCAGGCGTACAAGACCTGCGACAAACCAGCTACGCCACCCAGCTGATATTAGTAATTGTATTGAGTATTTTATTTTTTGATCTAAAGAGCCGCTTAAAATGTGCCATCCGACCATTTCTCAAAATTTTATCTCCCATTATTATATTGTGTATATACAGAGATATTCGCTACGAGATCGACAAACTTGCACGGTGTGTAGAGAGTAAAGAGATAACTCAGAAATACATAGGGATGCAGGGTCGCAATTGCTGTAGCTGCAAGCTATAGCGCAAAGAGGTAAAGAAAAAGAATAAAAACAGCAACACATTAATGGAGCAGAAACCATTTTATTGAAAAGTTGTTCTTCAACAAGTGATCGAAATTATGACCAGAAGTCGCCTGGTAGGCCTGACAGTGGAACCGCATGAAATTCCTTATGCTCTGAGAGTTTCCTCGCAGCAGTCTTGCGGCAGACGATGCTGAACGGAAGTTTTCGTGAACACCGATCCTGCTGGAAGTCGTCATTTGTGATTCATTACCGAAGATAATAGGATGAACTCGTATTCAAACTTGAAACTAGTTGACACATTCTGATCGTGTACAGAGTTGTGGATTATAACAAGCTCGGTGGTTGTACTAGGAATGTAACCCGAACTGGCGTGTTTTACATCCCACGACCTTCGCAAGTATGAACAAAAGGCGACCCTGAGATGTGTTCTTTAACGAGAGCTACAATGAATCAACAGCGAACGACTAGGAGACTTGGCAATGAGGAGGGGATCTTATGTCTGGTAGCTGACAATCCAAGTACGAGTACTCGAGCGATAGCGCATTGTCAGGTCTAATAGACGACTTCTGGTCGTAATTTCAAACGCCAGTCAGAGAACAACCTTTCAATAAAATATTTTCTGTTTCATTCATGTGTTGTTCTCTCTGTTTTTTTTCTTTTCTTCTTTTTCTTTGCTTTTTTGTGTCAAAGCTCGCAACTACGACATTTGTAAACTTTCATTTCTATGTAATTCTAAGTCATCTCTGTACCCCATACACACTCCGCAAGATTGTCGGGCTGGTAGAGATTTATATATATATATATTACTCTTTACATATACACTCAAGAGCCAAAACATTATGACCACCTGTCAATAACGAGTGGCCCACCTTTGGTGCGCAACACAGCTTCAACCCGCCTTGGCATAAATGCAACAAGTCCTTGGTAGATGGCCGGAGACAGATTGTACCAAATGTTTAAGCAACGGTCACGCAAATCCGAGATATTGCGAATTGGTGGTCTGAGCTGCCGTCCCATGACCTACTAAATGTGTTCTATCGGATTGAGATCCGGTGAGTTAGGTGGCCAGGACATTAACTGGAATTCAGCATCATGTTCCTGGAACCACTCCAACACAATTCTAGCTTTATGACACGGGGCGTTATCCTGTTGGAACATTCCATTTCCAGCTGGAAAAACAGAGGCCAAGTAAGGGTGCAACTGATCCGCAATGATGTTCAGATACCCTGTAGCATTCATGGTCTGCTCTACCACAACCACGGGTCCCAGAGACGCCCAAGAGAACGTCCCCCAAAGCATAATACCGCCCCAACCGGCCTGTGTATGATATAGTGTACATTGAGGGAGCAACTGTTCGCCTGGAAGATGGCGTATCCTGACACGGCCATCGGCGTGATGAATGACAAACCGTGATTCATCTGAACAGGCAACTCTCTCCCACTGATCCATGGACCAGTCACGATGTTCCCGGGCCCAGCGCAGGCGCAGTTGGTGATGACGCTTGGTCAGCAAAAGCACACGACTGGAACGTTTGCTGCGTAGCCCCATATCCAACAGTGTCCGCTGAACAGTGTTCTCCGATACTATTCTACTTGGCCTTGCATTCTATTGGGCTGTCAGCTGAGCCACTGTCTGGCTCCGGTTTTGCTTCACCATGCGAGACA
>BMAO01032941.1:0-17375 GCA_019973975.1 Trichonephila clavata
TTGCCCTAAAACATTACGCAAATATAGCACAATTACACAGTATACTGCCATAATGAATATATAGAAGAAAATGAAGGAAAGATCAATATTTCACATAAAACTTTATCTTAATAATTATAAAATACAAGTAAATAAATACACACACTTCAGAGCTAATTCCATGCTCAGAGCTAATGCACAACATGTACAAAAGATGTTTAGGCCTTTTTTTATTTCCATGATTTAAAAGCCTTCGTATGTTAAATACTGTACACGACTGAAAGCAAAATCAAATAACAGTTGAAAGGTAAAATATATCAAAATCAAAGAACTGCATAAATAAATATCTTAAAACACTTTAATAATAAAAGTGTTGAATTTCACACATATGGGATATATATATATCACCAAAAACAAATATATAAAAATGGGAGAGTTTTTCTATTCTTCGAATTAGATTTCTAATTATGTATGTAATCAAAATGAGATTTAATATTTGTGCTTTGGAAGAATCCGTTTGAAGTTTTAATTTAATTCATAATAATATAATAAAAACACGCCCAACTTTTAAATCTTGATCAAACCAATTTGCTCTTCCCAATAAACAATTCACAAACTAGAATTTTTGCATGAATTGCACAATTCTTCTTTGAAATGATTTGTTATTTCATATATATGTCAAACTCATTGACGCGCAAAAGAAAAATAATTAATTATTTTTTATCAGGCTCTTTTCTAGTAGATAATCTGAAGTGTGGCCTTGGTAGTTGATGTCCAGCATCAAATATTGCTCCATAACTTGATAAAAAATGCAAGTAAAGCTTTGAAATTTTGCAGGCATATTTATAAAGATTCGAGGTATCAAATTAGCCAATAAAAATTTCGACAGGTTGATGATTTTTAGGGTACCATATCGCCTTAATCAATATGACGGTGTATAAGAATCAAATTTTTTACGATTGCGAAATTAAATTTTAATAAAACGTAAAACAATATATTCCATGTGTCAAACGATTGAATTTTTTTCTTGCTTCGTTTTTATTACACATGGCAAAAATACTATGATTATATTTCCGCTTTAGTTACTATATTGGCATACTTAACAAGAACACTTTTTGAAAATCTCATCTATTATAAAAGTATTTCAAGACTACACAGTACCCTACAAAAATTTCATAATTACCGAACATTTCTTTTTCATTTCCTTGTAGCTCATATAATTGAGAAGCTTTTGCTACCAGATTTCCGATCTATTAACAAATTAGTTTTTAAGATATTTGTTTTCTGAGCTATAGTTTTGGTTTCGGTTTCATTTTAAAGCATTTTTTTCACTCTTAAATTGAATTAATTAAAAATATTTTTGAGTACAATCAACTCTTTTAATATAAAATGTTTATTAATTCCAATTTTCATTCCTAAAATCATTTCTGTTTGATTATGCTTTGAGTTTTTTGAATTCCATAATTGATTAATTAAAATTGATTTCAAACCAAACTTTTGCTTTAAAAATAACTTATCTAACTTAGAATTTTTATCATTAATTTTTTCCTATTGAGAAAATGCTATGACCAAAACATTCTCAGGTTGCTGTGAGAAACAATAATTTGAAGAGATGGAATATTACTGAAAATGATGTATCTAAAAATCAGTCTTCAACTGATACTGCAATTAGACTTTGAATACAAGTACTTTGAATTCAAGTATTGCATATAACACTTAATATTTCCTTGATGTACCAAACTACATTATAGTAAACATATTGTAGAATTGTTTTTTAGTATTTTAAAATCATACAACACAAGAGCTAAAACTTCCTAAACTGCCCGATTTAAAACAGAAAAAAATTAAATTTTATGAACAAATCTGGATATTTTTAGCATAAGTTACAATCATTATTATTTTGAACATAAATGCTTTGTGTTTCAAAACTTTTGTGAAAATATGTTTTACGTTAAGATGGCGCTGAATAAACTGTTGTAGCAAATGCTATCAATATATGCAAAAATATATTTTGAATTAAAAAAATATTTTCAGTCATAATTAATTGAAATAGTTTTTTAATATATAAAATAGATTGGGAAATAACATATTAAAAACTTAGAGCCTTACGTGCATTATAAGTTTTTATTTTATGTTATTATTACAAAACTTCAAATGCGTTTTTCTCGGACTTTCAATTTGAAGGTATAAGTGTTTTTTAATCCATAAGGCTCTTTTTCTGTTCAAGATAGAGCCTTGAAATGTTTTGTATGTACTCCCAAACGTATATTCTATAAAAGTTAGTAAGGATCTAGGGCTAAGATCTCTTGTTGTTTTTTAAAAAAATGCTCAAGTCACTATTTAAGAATTTTCATGCTTTTTTTTGAAAAATAATTATTAAATTTCAACAAGGGCATAGATTTTCAAATCCGTATTTTGTTTGCAATAATCTAAGAAACAGAAATAACTTAAAATGAATAAAAAATTTTAAAAACAGAGCATTTTATAAAAAGTTTGAAAAATTTCAAAAATTCTTAATCTTTTTCTTAAAATTGTAAAACAGTGACTGGTCAAACTGACTTTTTACTTTCAAAATTAACTTAATAATATAATCTGAATGTGAAACATAAATTATTTTTACTGTTATTGTCTCCAAATTTTTTTTGTTTTTGTTTTGAAAAAGGTTATTGTTAAGAGGAGAAATTGTTTGTTCCAAAAAATATTATGAGAAGAACGCTAAATTATGAAGAAACAGTTTTAGAGAGAGATAAAATTGACAGTCTCACAAAATTTTATTACAGTTATAATATATATATATATATATATATATATATATATATTTGAAATTGTTTATTAATCGTGAAAGCATTTGAAAAGTGGCCAGTGCAGTTTATTGGTAGTTAAAACCTTTAAGGTGACTTTTGGTGGATAAAAATTACAACATGGAGTACAAATACGAATATACAGTAGTTAAGCATCTCTTAAAGATACTTAAAATAATTTCAGTAATATATTAATAAATATATGTATATTTTTCAAAATTAACATTGCATTTCGAACTATTACAAAAGAGTTTTGTAATTTGAAATCACATTTAAAAGCCAGTCAAGAAAAATAATATTTCATCCGCTATCTCAGTCATTTAACTTCTACACAACGCCACACTTTAACGTTTTATTTAAAGTGTATAGCAGTCTTTATCATTCCATACACCAAATTTTGACAGAAACGTAAATTGATCCACCACTGTTAAAATTAAGCTGAAAATCTCACAGTATGTGCTAGGGAAAAATTTTGTACAGATTTTTTAAGTTTATATATTGCACAATCTATATTTATTTCCTTGAGATAAACCTCTTCCGCAATGTAAGTAGAGTGGATTAAAGTTTTGAAATGTGTTTTTATAGCCGAATGCATAAATGTTTTGTTTTAATTTTTACATATACTAACTTAATTTCAAAATATTAATTATTTTCAAAATTTGATGCAAAGATAAAATTGTATTTAAAGTATTCATCTATATACAAATATAACTGCAATTAAAAAACAAATTTTTTTTCTAATTCGGAAAAAAAACTCAGAGTGAAAATTCCCGTAATTTCGTGAAAGAAATAGATTTAAAGAAAACACCACAAAAGCTATATCTTATCCAAAACTCCTCATCAAACAACATGAACATTTTGTGGCTGAATTGGATTTAATACGTAATAGTTTTCATTATTCTACGAAAATGAAATATGTGATTTGGAGATATAGTCAAGTCTTCAATTAGAAGTCATTTCCCTTGCTAAGAATTCTCTTTTCCTGCCTTTTGTGCCTTTATTTGCACATTTAATAGTAAGATACTGTACTCCATAAGAAGAACGACAACTTTGGAGCTCATACACAAAGTTTCGTTATTTATTTCTATTAATTACTCGTGTTCTAAGAAGTCAACAACTTAGGAAACTGCCATATTTGAAAATATTTAATGCACCACAAATGTAATGGCTGCTAGATGGTACGTAAAAATGATGCAATGATATTTAATGCTTCACTATTGTAATAGTACATTTTAAAAGACATTCAGCTTATTTCAAATCAACTCTAAATATATTTTCCATAATTTTACTTAATATTCTTTTTAAACACGAGTTTGAAAATTTTGTTATAACTTTTTTGTTTTCTTTTATTTTACTACTGTCATCTTAAAAAATCTCCATCAATAACTTCACAAAAAATTCGCTAATGAAGCTTTAAATAATTACACTGTAATATTATTCATAAGAAGCAAGCAATAAAAAATACCCTTTAAACAGAAGAAAAAACTTGAAGCTTAAAAATGAAATTGTAAAATTTCTTACTCTTATTAAACTTTTTCTACCAGAAGAAATAGTTTCATATCAGAAATTCAATTAAAAGGGGGTCACTTCACGCAGCCTTTTCCCTATCTCCGTAATGTTAAAAATGACCAAATTTAAGGAACATTTTTGAAAAATTGACAAGTTGTACAGTCATGAATTTTTTTGTGTAGATTTATTGTATTGTTTTTATTATTTAAATGAGAGCATTTTTCAAAATTTTGATTAGTTTTTTTAAAAAAAAATTATATGTGGAGTAACACGTCAAAATTATTAAAACGATGAAAATTCTTGTACATTTTAATCCATAAAATTTTTTTGAATAATTTTTTTGACAAAATCTCTCATTAAAATATTTATTTGTATAGTGTTAACATATGTGCAAAGTTTCAAAGCTATAAATTAAGTAGATTTTTCAAAAATGTTCCTTTTGTGTTGAAATTTACACTTTTGAGAAATAGTGATTTAAAGTAAAAATTTACTATTAACTAATACGTACCAGAACCACAACTTGGATTTCTGGTATCATATGCAAGATCATCTTCTTGTCTACAATTTAATTGTTTGTTTTTAGTTCTAGCTTCTTTGGTTCATTGTAAAACTGCCTATTTCGCTTTCTTAATATGCGCATGATCTACTTCTTCCAACGCTCGACATTTGTAAAATCCAGGGTTTGAATGTTTAATACATCTAAAACTTTTAATTTGGTAATGAAACCTTGATTATATAAAAATGTAGCTTCAAATACTACAGTTTTTTAAGTTCCTAATTGTATAAATACAGTTTTCGGAACTATAAATCAAATACAATTTAAGGTTTCATTGAAATTTTAAGTTTTACCGTGAAAGCACCTAAATAAAAGCTCAAGACTAGAGAAATCTCTAAATACTTTTTAATGCAATTGCTATTGCAATAGGTGAGTTGTGTTAAGCTTATATGGTGTCACCTTTCAGTATCAACCTCTTATATTCACACCACGAATCACCTCCCATGGTGCATAAGCCGTGTCGTATTTTCAAATCTGTGGAGAGTTTATGAAAAAAATATAGCCCAAATAGTTTGCATCATGACTGATAAGTTTTTTGAGTTGCTTCAAATAGCCACATGAAACATAGTATCTTTACAATTTGTCTATTCCTGCATCTGTTAATCTATAACGACCTCCTAGAAATTTTTGTCCTCAAGATTTTTGCCTTTAAATTTTGATTTTAATGCCCTGTCATGTCTCCATCCTTTTCTCAACATGACCAACACATTCTAATGTTTTAATGTTGACATCTTTCTAAGGTTAAGATTCTAAAACTGCTTTGTATGCTTTAAAGTCCTCATCACCCAAATATTTTGTCGCAATTAGTAAATCGTAATTTGTGTATTGTAAATTGTGCCGTGCCTCTGAGCAATGGAAAATACAAAGTGCACCTTCATCTTTCATCCCCCTACTACTTCCGAAGTAATCTGCCGAACACTCAATGTTATGTACATTGCCGTTAAAATTACTTGAGTATTTCCTCTATAGTTTTTCGGCATCGACAACTTTCCCAGTGTTCACACTAACTGCTGTAATACCATTCAGAGGAACATGACCCCTTTTTTGCCAAATGCCATAGACAAACACCGGTACATTAGGACTTGCATTATTAAATGATATTATTTCGAAAGCAGTTATATATATAATACCATAAACTGGCTACTTTCTGTGTCGTGTTATTTAATGCCCCATGCATGAACTCGTAAAACCACTTCGGTGGACGTGACAGTTCATAACTCTACAAAATATTTTCGCAGTTGCTTCTCTTTTCCAATAAAAATAATAGCATATGAATGCCCAGTGTTGCCATTCATATAATTTTGTATCTTTTTTATTAACTACTGTTTTAGTAAACCTGGTATTAAGAAATGTTTGAATAACATCACAAAAGTCACAACATGTCAACAACTTTAGAACCAAACTTTGGATTTGGCGACCAAAATTTATGTGAATACCTTGTTTTTTACATTTTATTTATAATAAATGTGGTTTCAAAGCACAAGAAAACAGTAGAATGTCCATTATTTCAAAAAAACTTTCAAATGAATCTAAAAAGGAAACATACTCTTTATTTAACTTACCTAACTTAGCTTTTAAAGTTGAATTATTCATGTATAATTTGAATTCATTATTCTGACTTATGACGCATTTAATTTCTGGAAAGTTTGGGTTTTTGTACCTTTGTTTCCAAACTTTCGTTTTTTAAACGTTTTTTTATTAAACGAAAGCATGTTTTAAATGTTTTGATAGAAACAATGTTTCCAATAGCAGAAATTCGTAAAATATTTGAAGAGGTAAAAAACAACACACGAGTTTCCAGAAAGTAAACAAACAGCTACAATTATTCACTTCACTTCTTTCCTGAACAAGTTACGGATCAAAATAAATCCTTTTAATCAATTTAAAATATTTGATGAGGCTGAAAAGTAGCAAGTGTCTTTTGTTTTGATATGAAAGGGGCGTGGCAATCAGCTGTTTTTGGGTTTGACTGATGTAAACAAATTTTTAAAAAAATATTAAAAATACTTCTAATTCAACTAGAACAAAAATTTAAATTGCATTAGAAAGAGAAAGAGTGGGTATTTTATTTTTCAATCAAAATTGAAAAATCGATTTTTGGATCGACTTTTGTGGTGTACCCTAAAAATCATCAAAATATCGTTTCTTAAAAGTTTTTATTTAGTCATATTTTTTGCATTATTATCTTTTGGTTGATATATCACTTTTGTATGTCAGAAAATTAAAAGTAAAAAAAAAAAATTCAAGATAAAAAAAAAGCTAGAAAAAGTTTTTTGATTAAAAAAATTTTTTATTTTAAAAAGAGAAAAAGGAAAGTGTTACATATAAAGCAGGCTATTTTTTACGCATTACAATAATATAATTCTTTTTCTTTTTTTTGTGGAATGTGTACACGTAAAATTTTTGAATTAAGGCATTTTATATTAATAATACCATAGTTTTTTTAGTTCTTACTTCCATATATTTTCCCCACAAACATAATATTTCAATACTAAGTGAAGAAAAAAAAAAAGCTAAAATTTCTTTAATGACAGAATTTTTTTTCTTAACATTTTCTTTAAATTTTCTTGTGCAATTAATACTCTCTAAAAATTTATCCTTTATAAACAAATGCAGGTTAAAATAATATCAAAATGCAATTATTTTTAAGAAAACATGTATTTTTTAAGTTTATTTAAGCTTATTATTAAGTTTATTTAACTATTTTTTGAGAACTGTAAAATTTAAAGTGGTTTTTTTCAGTTTTTGTTTTTTCGATACATTAGTCCATTCAAATGCTACTCCTCCCACAATTATTTACCAATCACTACCATTTTTTTTCTCGCGCATTATATACAATGCATGTAACAAAATTAAGGATCCATTTTGTTGTAAACTAAATATTTTTCTTGAAAAAAATAAAAATGTGGGGGATATTGGAGTATATAGTATGGAAATCAATAAATTATTTTTTTTCTCTAAAACTAATTAAGCTATTGTAAAATCGACACCCTTTAAGTTGTTAAAAATACCCTTAAGAATACTACAAAAAAAATTCAGGTAAAAAAACTGATAAATACAAAAGGAGTATAAATTTAAAATTTTCCACCTTTTTTTTAAAAAAACGTAAATTTTTAAAATTTTGAGAATAATACAAAATTTCATCTTGTATCATTTTCTTGAACAGAAACATTATATGTAATGCTAAAATATAATTTTTACATACATAAATGTTGTTGTTGCTTATGCCACCTGATCGACAGTAACATCAGATCAAGGTCCATGAAATTCATCGCGGATAAGGGCTAGAATTTTACGCCTGTCGTTAGCCTAAGCTTTGAGCCCCCCCAAGAGGGTAACAGTACGATTTTGCTCACGCAACACGATAGATGGCGGCACCGTTCGGACCCACAGATTTAACGAGCACGTTCTCCGATTTGTACTCGGCGGTCATTTGGTGGCATCGGGCATCGAACCCAGGCCTTCCGGTATGGGGTCCGATGTTCTAACCACTAGGCTACCCACGGCCCTATACATAAATAAATAAAATTATGTATAAGATACCAGTCCCTTAAAAAGACCACTGTTATGTTGAAGATGGGTGCGTAGATTGACTAACTTTTTATCGTTTGTTAGGAGAATTCTTTTCATATTTTTATAATCCAAAAAATAATAGAAAGATTCATTAAAACATTTTTTGTTTTCGAGAGCTATTTCAACGAAAAAATGTACCCATGATTTTAAAATTATGTGCTTAAGAAAGAAGATACATACATGGAAATTAGAGTCAATGTTACATACACCAATTTACTATACCTTATTCGTAATTTATTTTTCGTAATATATTAAGGTATCCGACTACCCTAAAATCGTGAATTTTACCAAAAATTGACAAATTTGTTTTATGATTTTATTTTACAGGCCATCTTATAAACTTTATAAAAATACTAAGTTAATTACTTTCCGTTCACTAGAACAAAAACAACAAGTGTTTTAGTAAAAGCAGATGCTATTACTTTAAGCAAGATGTCATACTTTAAAACGTATTTTATTCGAGATGTTTTTTCGAGATGTTCGAAACAGGGACAGCGATTGCTCAAAAAGTTTTGAAAATAATTAGCTAGAATTTTTTGTGTATGTTCTGTTTAATAGTAGAAGTGTTTTAACTTTCAGATTTATCAATCACTGTTTTATTACAAAATTTACAATCCCTTATGTGAATATAATCACTGTTATTTTAAGCAATTTCATATAATAACTAAGATAAAGTACTCTGGTTTTTGTAAAAATTAAAATATCTCTTATCCTGAAGGTCATTTCAAAAATGAATAACTTAGTAACACTTCAGAATTGAAAAGTTGAAAATTTGTTCATAAACGTTTGATAAGGAATGGGCCGAGTTTATGCTATTTTTTTTGTGAGTTTTTACCCATTTTTTCCCTTTTAGGAATAATAATTTGTTTTTCTCTTCTTAATTTAATCCTATTTTTTTTAAAAAAAATGTACTTAACAAATCTATAAACCACAAAAAAAATTCCCCGTATCTCCATTCTTTTTTTAAGAAAAGTTGTCTCAAGTAGTCGGATACCTTAATTTTAAAGATGAAAATGGAACAATCGTGATAAAAATTTAAAAATATTTTGCTCTTGTGTGAAAATGTTGATATGTATTAATTTTCTATTTGAATAGTTTCTCGTTAAAAGTATATCTTATAAAATGATATGTAAATAAATGAACGAACGCGTGTATTCTCTGTTTTTTTCTGATAAATGTGTTCTCACCACATTTAATAAATTCCTAATTAAGTACTGATAAGTAATGATCTCTCGTTTGCGCCAATTCAGCGGCAAATCTTTTGATCTTCTTTTTGAAATGGTTGGTGTGTAAAATTTGTAGAGTTATTCGATGTAACTTAAGATAAAAAACCTAGTGCAAAAAATATTTGATTTATCGAAGCTAGAAGTTAATAAGTAGAGATAAATGAATCAAAATCAATGAAACTCGTTATAGCTTTAATATGGTACAGCCTTTACAGATACACATACACACACAGAGAGAGAAAGAAGAAAGAACAGAGAAAGACAAGAAATAAAGATGCTCACTGAGAAGGGAAATGAAAGACGCATGTAAAAGAGAGATACAGAAATACACACACACAAAACATTTGCAAATTACACCGAAAACATGAATACAAAACAAAACACAATTACAAACACGCAACACACGTACAGAGAGAGAGAGAATGAGAGAATGATAAAAAAAGAGGTTAAGTTCGGGGGAAAATAAAAAAAAACAGAAATCAGAAAAAAAATCATTAAAATAAATTTTTACAAAACTTTTGATCTTTTTTCTTATACATAGAATACAATATCAGATGTTGTATTCCAAGTAAAAATAAATGCAAATCATTTTTCTGCTTTGAATACATAAATTTATAATATTTTTCTAAGCTATATATATATATATATACAGTCAACTCTCGATAATTTGAAGTTGGAGGGACCAATGAAAAACTTCGAATTATCAAGAAAGTAGGAAAAAATTCTTTCTTTAGCTTTCGAACAGGACTCTTTCAAGCCCCATCCAAATCTCATCCATTCCTCATTGGAAATAAAATCATTTCGCACTCGGTTCTCTCAGACATTGTCCCCAAAATCATTGGTTCTTCAAAACAGTGTCCAATGCAGCCCACTCCTTATTTGATGCCTTATACTGTAAATCACACAGATGAGTCATCAGAAATTGTCTTGTCACTCTGACACTCTTCTTCACAATATTAGAACATCCTCTCTGAACACATGTGTAGCAAGGCCATTTGTTAAACGAAAAATATGTATGGCTGACAATAGGTGCGGCTGGTCTATTGTCCACTTAAAGAAGAAAAACAATAAAGGAAGTGTCTTTTTGCCTGAGGAACCGGGAAACACAAAAAAAAGGATGACAGACAGATGGTCATCAAAGGGGCTACGTTACAGGGGAGACACGCAGAGACAATACAACACAAGACATGTAAGCTCCAACTTGATTGCTACAAGATCCTTCATGATAGTTAGTATTCGAATTGTCGAGAGTTATATGATATTAACTTCAAATTATCACGTGTTTTAGTCTGGCCAGCCACAGATTTTACTTCGAAATATTGAGTGTACCAAAATGTATTGTTTTAGTTCGTAATATCAAGAGCTTTTCTAGGGGCTGATCTCATACTTCGAATTAGCGAGAGGCTCATATTATCGAAGATTTGAATTAGTGAAAGTCGGCTGTATTTATATAATATTTGATTAAAATAAGTAAGTTCATTCTCTTTCTCACTTAGAATTTACACGTTAAATTATTGAATCTGTTAATTATTTGTAACATTAAATGAATTTGTATAAAAATATGCCAACAGAAACAACGTACAAATTTATCAACCAGTGGAAAATAAAACGATTCATTTATTTGTTCTGAAGTAACAAATGGAAGGAAAAAAAAATTATATACCTTTTTAAAAAAAAAACACTAGTCCATTTCATTAGTTCCATAGAAAACCTCTTCACCTCTTTCTTTTTTCACCATTATTTCAAAATACTACTTAGAACCGATCCTTTCTTGTCAGAATGAGTGAAAAATGAAATTAAAAATAAGAACAAAAAACAAAAACCGAAGTACTATTTGAAAGAAAAATCAAAAGCAGCAGCAGTAGAAGAAAAAACAGAATGAGTGAGAGAAAAGAAAGTTTTTTTTCCCTCGGACTACTCGTAAATAAAAAGACACGAACGGATAAGAAAGAAACTTTGACAAAATAATGATCGACAGTTTTATCCAAAGTTTTTTTCCCTCATCTTCCCTCCCCCAGTTTAAGGGTGATGGATTGTCGACAATGAGATATGATACGGAAAAGTAACTTCAAAACAAAATCATTAGACGGAAATTGAGGATGAATGAAATTTGGAAAGAACTTCAGAAGGAAGAAAGATAAGGATCATTGCTGCCTTTGAGCTCCGTTCCACTGGGCGAAGTGGTTTCATCTTAGAGATGGAGCGAAATAATATATAGAGGAAAGCAAGAAAGCGATGAGGGCTGTGTTTGCCTAGATTGAGTTTATTCGCTTGTACGTGATATTGTATCATCTATTTGTATTTCAGATGATGCATGTCATGCACGATTGCGAAGATGAAATGTATTCTAGCAATAGAAAACGAACTGAGCAATATATTCAGTTCTATTTCCGTTTTATCTTTTGAATTTACTTTGCACTGTCAAGATAGAATGGAAGATTTTTCGTCTTGCTTAAATCAACAGAGAGTAGTAATATTCTCTCTGATATTTGGAAACGAGGAAAATTTATTCGTTATGAAAATTGAATATGCAATTGTGTGGTTACTGCATTTTTTAAAGATTTATGCACCCTAATAAGGGGTTGGTTGCATATTGTATGCATCTAAATCAAGGAAGATAGAATATAAGTTTCTTCGATTAATATTTATGGATTTTTTTTCATAAAATTTACAACTATGTTCTTAAATGAAGTATTTTTCAATTCCTACTATTATATATATATATATATATATAGTTCACACTCTCTATCTCTATATTTATCTTGTTCAAATTTTTAATCATTAATAAAATGAATTTTAAGGCACTCAATTGAGATTTTATATACACGCTTATTTTGGATGACAATACAGTAATTTAATTATAGTTAATAAAAAGTAACTGATTAAAACTAATTATTCAAAGGATTATAAATACAGCGACGTTATCATTATTTTTGGTAACTTAGCGACCATTTTGGCGACTTGTGTCAAAACTTGAAAAGTTTTTTTTTCACATTTTAAAGCGCTCACTTGAGCTGAAATTTTCTATACACTATTGGTTTGCGTAACAATATGATAATTTAATTAAAATTTTTGATTAAAATGAATTTTTTAAAGAATTACGGATAAAGCCATGTTGGCTTCCTTTTTAGCGACTTGAGTCAAAACTTCAAGCGATTTTTTCCCCCTCACGTTTCAAAGTATTCAGATGAACTGAAATTTTATGTGCACGATTGTTTTGGATGACAATACTATACTTTAATAATAATTAATAAAAATTATTTGCCCCTTAATGTTGTGATTCTGTGTCATATGTATATACATATTCATATTAGTTGTAGCTAGTTAATATAAAGTAACTAAAATAATTTTTGTTGTTGATCTAAGTGGGAATCGATTAAAATTTTTTTTTTATATTACTTGTTTATATATACATATCCACACAATCATTTTTTTTCTATTTTCTTGCAATCTACTTTTAGGAAACAACTGGAATTCGTTATGAAATAATAATAAACATTGGTATCAATGTGCTATATTTTTATGTTTCTAAAAATAGTTATAGAAAAGGGAACCAGGACATTATATACTTTCAAAGAATCGATTTTTCAATTTTAGTTCTAAAAAATAGTGAATATTTTTCTGAATCTAATATTACTTATATGTTTGTTGATAAAATAGCTCTAAAATATGAAAAATAAAAATGTCAACAAAGGACTACGCCCCTTTTGACATATTTTAAATGGATAGTTTCCCCTATGTTTGATCTATATAAACTTTTGAATTTTTTTTCGTTTGAATGAATAACTCCGATATTCCGTGGCATAATATGTGTTACAAGATCTCGAAAATTAAGATTTTCAGAATTTTAAGGTTTTATGATTATTTTTCAAAGAAATTATGCAGTTAATTTATTAAGAAACTGGTTCATTATGCTTCATATGTTGCTTTATATATATGTGTAAAATTTTTTGTATATTCAAGAAATATTTTTGTAAGAAATGGTACGTACATGAAAATATGTGTTACAAGATCTCGAAATGTATGTTCAACAACTAACTAACTAATGTATGTAACTAAAACAAAGGGGAAAAAACATCTGAATTTAAAATTAGTTTTGTAACTCTAGAAAATTATTAAGCATTATTATTAGGCATATAAAAATAGGCAAGAAAATACTAATCAAGTGAATAATATGTGAAAACATCATTATTTTTTTTAGTTTTTTCACTTTTTCTCAAAAGCATATTTTTTTTTGCATTTAGGTACATTTAAAAAAAAAACTATTGCACTATATGATTCCAGATTTTTATACTTCTATACAAGATGCCTAAGCATATAGTGAACCTAAATTTTTTCCTAATAAATTTGTGCCTAATTTTTTAAAAATGGTTATGCTTAAAAAAAAAGCAAAAAAAAAAAAAAAAATTCTGAATTTTATAGTTTATAATTTTTTTAAAGAAATTATACTAAAATTTTACTGAAAAAATAGGCTTACTGCCTTTTGTGTATTGTTTTATATGTGTGTAAAAAGTATTTTGCATAAAAAAAAGATACTTTTTTTAAAAAAGGTACCTAAACATAAGTATGTAGAATGAGTTCTCAAAAATTATGTATTACTTAAATTAAGTAGTGAAAAAACTTTTGAACTAAAAAGTTATTTTTGTAGTTCTACAGAATAATTAAATTATCTTTATTAAGAACGTAAAATATCTAAGCTCTATTGAAAATTTTAAAAGATATATGTTTCATAAACAAATGGTCTTAATTTTTGCATTTTACTCTTTCGAGCATATCCTGGTTTCCTTAATAATTTTTCTGTGAATCAGAACATTTTAATGGTACAATTAAAAGTTTTTTAAAGCCTATATTTTACATTTCCTCTTATTTTTTGTTTTCATAATTTTAGTTTGTATTTATAAATTCAAAAAAAAAATGAAAGTACAAGTATGTATTTAAGGGACATTAGCTTTAAATGTGTATGCATGCGTGTGATTTTAGAGCAGATGTTTTAATGTTAGAAACACAATTTTATAGTGTGGTCACATTAAGAATTGAGATCTATGAATGTGAAATGAATTCTTTTTAGAAAATGGCATGGATTTTGTGACAAATATTTTTGACAAGAAAATGAAATTTTCAGGATTTTTGAGAGCTATTTCACATTTTGGTAAGAAAAGTTTTAAATACTTTTTTATATTTTTATTGTTTTAGTTTTTAAATACATTCTTTCATTGTTAGTTGGTCATATTTCTTATACTCATTCATTTCTTTGACGTTGGAAATTTTTTTTATAAAATATGTGTATATAATTTAATTAATCCTTTATGTGGTATAATTTAATTAATTGTAAAATGTATTGATTAAAATTGTATCTATTGATTAAATTGTATGTATTGCATGTATTGATAAAAACGTATTGATAATACTTAATTCTTAGTATGAAAATAAAAAAAAAAACTTTTGCAAGTATAATTTTTAATTAGAAATTTTTCTTAAACTTTAATGTGTGGTTGTGTTCTGCAGTAAAATAAACTATAAAACAGAAGAGATAAAGATAGAAAAATATTCTTAAGAAATTGCCTCCGTTTGGCTTAAATTAGTTGCTTTTGAAAGCTAAGGGCTATTAGTAATGGATCTCGTAAGTGATCAATTGAATTTCATCTGAGCTGATATTTCTCGACCAATTTTAATAGCATGTCATAAGAATGCCTTGAGGTTCAATTCCATTTGAAGTGTAGCAGTTCCAATTATTTTTCACAAGGGTCTTTCATAAAATCCAATCTAATCTTGACTTGAACTCTAATGAAGAGGAAGATATCACAGACAAGTTAACAGTTTTTTAAAATTATCTAAACTCAACTGATAACACTAACTGAAAATTTCAAAAAGCGTCTTAACCCTTTCCAGGCTCATTCTATTTTTGGATTATGGTTCAAAAATGTCAATTTTTTATGCTTATTTTCAAACATACATATCTTTTTAAGGCGATATGGTACCCTAAAAATCATTAAACTGTCGAAATTTTTTTTATTGGCTCATTTTTGATACCCCAAATCTTTATAAATATGCCTGCAAAATTTCAAAGCTTTACCTGCATTTTTCATTAAGTAATGGAGCAATGTTTGATGCTAAACAGCAACTACTAGTCTACATTTCAGATTATCTGCTAGAAAATAGCCTGATAAAAAATGAATTAATTATTTTTCTAGTGCGCATCAATGAGATTTACATTACATATGCAGTAATAAATCATTTTAAGAAAGAATTGTGCAATCCATGCAAAAATTCTAGTTTGTGAATTATTTACTGGTAAGATCAAATGGATTTGGTCAAGATTTAAAAGTTGTGTGTGCTTTTTATGATATTATTATGAATGAAATGAAAACTTCAAAACGGAATCTCCTAAAGCACAAATACTAAATCTCATTTGATAACTCAGATAATGAAAAATCTAATTCGCAAGAATAGAAAAATTCTCCCATTTTAATATTATTTTTGTGATATATATATATATATCCCATGTGCGCGAGATTCAACACTTTTATTATTAAAATATTTTAAGATATTTATTTAAACAATGCATATACAGATCTTAGATTTTGGTGTATTTTACCTATAAATTTATTTGATTTTGCTTTTATTCGTGTACAATATTTAACATGCGAAGGCTTTTAAAATCGTGGAAATAAAAATAAAGTCATAAAATTTTTTGTACATGTTGTGCATTAGCTCTGAAGTGTGTTTTTTATTTTTTTTTTATAATTATTAAGATAAAGTTTTATGAAATATTGATCTTTCATTCGTTTTTTTCTACATATTCATTATGGCAGTATACTGTTTAATTGTTCTACATTTCTGCAATTTTTTTATGGTAAGTAGTTTTAAATAAGCTAATTAACATTTTATAAAAGCTACAGACTATTCGATGAATATTATATCATGCTATTCATGGAATGAAAACTTCAAATTCATATTTCTCCATGTTGAATTTTTGTACATATACTGTTATTCAAAACCCTAAGGCTTTTTGATAGTTGAAGTATGGATTTGAAATTTTTTACACATGTTCTGAAATGTATGTTTTGTAAAACTGTGCATGGAATTAGCTCTAACATGTTTAGTACTTTTTTCTAAAAATTTCAAAATCAAAATTAATGTTTTTTTGGAATTTTGGAAATTTAACTATAAAAAAATTAATAAAAAATTAAAGAGCAGCAGCAGAAAAAAAACCCATGCACAGTTTTATGTAGTATATTATAAGGTACTTGGAAAAATTTTTTGAAAGAAAAGAGACATATTTAAAAAAGTTTTAGGGATTTAAAAAATGCTTAAAAAGCTAAAAAATTTAAATTTTACAAACATTTTGCAACAAATTAAAATTTTTGTATGGAATTATTATTAAATATTAACCTTTATGACATACAATTAAAACCAAATATCAAATATTAAAAATAAAAAAAATTGTGTAGATGGTACCCATAACGCCTTAAACATCATAACACCATAACATATACAAAATTTCTTAAAAATTAATCTAAAAAAATCTATTTAAATAAGTTAGTTTAATTTACCTGTAAAGTTGGCTTTATGTATGGCAGAAATCATTAGACTTAGGAGTCAATTCACACTAACTGAAATGTATGTTTAAAAAAACCTAACTTTTTTTTTATCTTGAACCACAAATTTTATTTACAATTTTTGTATTTACTTAAAAGATTATGAAATTATTAATCAAAATTTGATTGTGTA